>JACFYI010002299.1:92515-105180 GCA_014898755.1 Handroanthus guayacan
AAAAAAAAAAAGGAACCACACACTAACTGTTATATGCCAGATATTATTGTATAGCATATATTTTTAATACGTATTGTGTATATTATGTTCGATACAATCTTTGAAGCTTTTTTTATATATTTTTTTTCCTATAATATTGTTTGCTTCATCAGCTAAAATTTTTGTTCTCAAGAATTACCTTATAAACATGTTGGAAAAGGCTCTAAGCTTGTTTGCAGCAGAGAAAATATTTGTGGCAATCTTCAGTGGGTATGTTGTGCCATTTATTAGTTGAAATCCATAAAATTAAGTGCATAAAGTTGGAAAGAATGAAGTTATTTAAGTGTCATTTTAAGTCTCATGTTGAAAAATAAACTTAGAATTGAAGGGTTTATATATGAGTTCGTTTATCTACTTGATAACGTGAACATTAAAGTCTACATGGTGAGCGCATCACATGTGATTCTGTATTGGAATTTTCTGTATAGAGTTTATATATATATATATATATATAATATGTATATAAGCCAAAAAAAAAAAAAAAGAAAGAAAGAAAAAAGAAAAAAGAGTAAAAGTAGATGAAAAATGCTGAATTTACGATTCTGTCCACCAATCAGTGGCAGCTGGGGAAGTTCTTGCCTTTTCGGAGTCCTAGTCTCCTAGACAAGGCCAATTTTCTGATAATAGTATTTTAAAATAAACCAATAGTAATTACAAATCCCTCCAAACGCCTGTTCAACAGTTATGAATAGTATTTTAGCATGCTATCCTCTTCTTCATTTTGTTCCTTTTTTTTTCTTCTTTTAAAGCTCCATTTCAAAGCTTTCATTTCATGCATCTTCACCCAGAATCACACTTAATATATATGATGCGAGACATATTTCTCAATTGTTATATCTTATATGTGTTCTTTCCCTGATGTCGTTAATGCATGAGCACTATTAATCACAATTGCAGTCAAATCAATAAACTAATTTGATAAAAAAAAACCAATATTAATAACCAACTACACAAAGCATTTACCAATAATAGTAAAAAGGATACAAGAAAGCATATAAATGGGGACAGATGATGGGAGATGTCAATATGACCATATTTGAAACCCAAATTGTCTATGTCTGGTAAAAAATGAAGTTATCATTCTTCAAAACATCTCTGTTCTTTAATTCACACTTCAAAAAACAAACAAAAAAGCAAAAAATAATAAGTCATATTCAAAATTATTTTTAATTTTTATCATGTAGAACATAAATAAACATCTATCATATTTCTTATACAACTTATCCCAACTTAATTTCAAAATATAATAATTTCCCCAAAACAAACAACCCTGAACAAACCCAAACAAAGCTCATATTTTCTATAACTAATCAAAACACGGTTTTACATTGGACAATACATATTAAAACTGATAAAAACCAATGCAATGTTTCTAAAACACTCCAAACACCATGAGTCTTGAACAACAAATGCAATGCATGTAAGAAATATCCTGGTTAAACCATTTATCTCCCTGCCATGTCTGAAATAGACAAACCATATTGTGCAAGGCTTCTCCAAAGCAACTTGTTTCTCATAATCTTTCCGTGCGCTCGTATTGCCAACAAAGAATGCAGGTTGTTTTGGGTCTGGCAGTTGCAGATACTCATTTGTCAACATGGAAATCACTTCTGTCATGGAGGGCCTGTCCATTGCGCCATCTTGAACACACAATAGTCCCACATTTATGCATCGTATTATTTCATTTTTATGGTTAGAACCATCCAATGTTGGATCTATAAGCTCCATAGCCTTTCCTTCAATCCATAGTGCCCATGCCTAGAGACACTAACTTCATTAATATAGAGTAAGAAAGAGAGTCAACAAATTAATGCTCAATATCACGTACTACACAAGAAAAGAAAAACAAAGACATGAGTGATGAAAAATTTGGTGTTAACATTAAAGTTGTCACAAAAATGATTTCGAAAAACATAATTTGATAGAATTGTGTTGCTACTATTGATAATTAGTGACACGTGCATATAATGACAATTTAGTGATACTGAAAATTGTCATAAATTTGTGCCAATTTTGTTGTCACTAAATTCTCATTATATAATTGTCACTGATTGTGTATAGGGACAAATCATTTATTTTGTTCACTGTTAAGCTATATTGTGAGAAAACAAACATATTATCACCTAGAATATTATATTATTAGTCACAAAATGAAATACATTGTCTAATAACAACTTTTACATTAATCACACAATTTTTTGTCACTGACTTAACACTATATAGTGCATATCAGTTGGCTAATTATCTCACATCCCTTTCGAGTTTATGCTTGATTACAGAAACACCATTTGTCTTTTGAAAAATTATAATAACATAGCCTGTGATTAGTTCAACAAACTGAAAATTTAAAGGTACTTGTGTAATATTATTTTTAAAGATCCGTGAAAATTTAAGCATGTTAGATAATAAGGAGTGTACTTGTAATGTTTCAAGATGTCTAATTATAACATTACACAAGCTATGTCAAGTATTTTTGTCAGCGAAATTAATATTAGAAAGTGTTATCATTACTTTTCGAATGGTAAAAAATATTATTTTATAATTAGATCAAATTTCAGAGAGCACTAATGTAGTTATCCCTAGTTATGTACGTACCAGTCCTATTAGGTTAAGCGGGCATTCGGAATGATAGCAGCCATGATTTTTCTTGCCACTCACAGTTTCCAGAAGCAAAACTCCAAAACTGAATACATCGCTCTTGGTGGAGAAAACACCTTTTATCGCATACTCAGGAGACATATAGCCACTGTAGGGGATAATCACAACATTTTAGAATAATCTTGACATTTGGAGGGAGTGTGAGTATTTTTACAGTTAGCTTTTAATTTTAACTATTGAAAAATATTTTAAAGATGGTTTAATAAAGTAATTTTCATTTTATCAGGCACATATTCATGCCTAGCGTTTGGTATCTACGATCCTATGTTTTTATAAGAAAATATTTAATACACTTGGCATATATTTAAGACGTGAAATATGAGATGGAAAATCATTTTGGAATAGATAGTATTTGGCATTGCTTCTTTCGGAATGAAGTGTCGTTTATGTTGAGAAGTTAATAGTAAGAATTCGTAAAAAATTAGTATATTTGCAAATATGAGATGGAAAATCATTTTGGAATAAATAGTATTTGGCATTGCTTCTTTTCGGAATGAAGTGATGTTTATGTTGGGAAGTAAATAGTAAGAATTTGTAAAAAACTAGTATATTTGCAAACAAGTTAATAAATGATTGCTGATAGTGGATGTTTGTAAAAGTAAGTGATTTTTCAAACTTTTAACACTTTAAGTTAATATCTTATCAGCAATAATAATATTTAAGTGATATTGTAAGAATATTGATAGTATATAGTATTTTGATCTAACCCTTTTGATAAAGAAACTAAAGTAGAATCTCAGGATGATTTGAGATTCCAGTGGATTCAAGCGTAAATTTTTCATATAAAAGCATAAATCATTTTACTAAACACTCTTGAAAGCAATTTCTCAATAGCTAAAGATAAAAACATTGCCAAATACTTGTGAGATTCTATTTTAGCTTTTTTATCAAAATGAATAGATGAAAAAGTATTATATTACCCTTATAGAGTTTGGGAATATTATTTTCGGGGACAAAATAGTAATTTGAAACTCAAAAGCTCTGGAAAAATAACTTATTTTTGCAAACTCTCATTATCTTTTTTTGTTTTTTTGTCTTTTTTTGAATTGTAGTAACAAATCTTTTAGAACTTTTACTGCTCACTTTTCTTATTAACTTCTCAATTTTTAAATATTAAAATCACTTCATTCTAATGCAGAAGAATACCAATCATCTTCTAAAGAAGGTTCTTGCATTGATCCATGGTTTGTATCTTACTATGTTCCAACAATTCTGTTTGTGTTAGCTTCAGATTCTTGCTTCCCGAATATTCTAGCCATCCCAAAGTCTGAGATTTTAGGGTTCATGTTCTGATCAAGCAAAATGTTGCTAGCTTTCAAATCTCGATGGATCACCCTTAATCTTGAATACTTGTGGAGGTATAATAGTCCTTGGGCAACTCCTTCAATAATGCTCATGCGAGTGGTCCAATTTAGTAAAACCTCTCTGCAAGAATCTGCTCACAAAATATTGTATATATATGCATAACGGATAATTAAAGAAACTTCTAAATTAAGAGGGTGTTCGGCTAGGCTTATTTAAAACATTTTATAAGTTCATACGTTTTATGAAATGTTTTTGGAGCTAATAAGATGTTAGATTTTATATTATTAAAGTTTTGGATCATAAGATATATATTAGAGCTTATAGAATGATAGTAATGTCAATTCTATATTTAAAATGATCTTATAAGATGTAGGAGCTTATAAGATATTTTAATTAAGATTAGCGAAACACCCTCTAAGTCATACACTCAGGATCCTCTATTCTAAATTGTGTTCTATCTCCTATTCTATTGCATGAGTACTTGCCAAGTGTATAGCATCCACGATCCTATGTTTCTATAAGGAAAGATTCGATATGCTTGGCATATATTTAATATACGAAATAAAAGATGAAACATCATTTTGAAATAGAGGATCCTAACTCTAAACTAGAAATTTCTTACTTTTGTATAAAAAGTTTACAAGATTCTAATATTTCATTTTGAAAACTTATAAGATGAGCTTATAAGCTCTTCAATGCATCTTACATGATATTTAAGAGCTTACAAAATTTCAAAAAGTGTTTAATAAAGTTTTTCAGTATATATCTTATAAGCTCTTAAAAAAATATATATATAAAGAAGAGGAGCTGTTAACTTATTTCTAAAATCTTAACATGCCATTTCTTTTTGGGATAATTACATTAAGCAATCCACACTATGGACGTTTTTACACTTTGCAACCTTAACAAAAAAAAATTGCCAATCATCGCGAAATTTTGCACATTGCAACCTAAGTGCATTTTTCGGTGGAATATTCTACCGAAATATGCTATTAGGTTGCAATGTGTAAAATTTTGCAAAGTTCAGATGGTGAAGTGAAACTTTTCATTATCAATTTCACCTTGCTATTTCCACGTGCGTGGCGTGTGAGATAATTCCGGTGGAATATTCCACCGAAAAATGCACCTGGTTGCAACGTGTAAAATTTCACAAAGTTTAGGTGGCGATCGGCAATTTTTTTTTTTGTTTAGGTTGCAAAGTGTAAAAATGCCTATAGTTTGGGTTGTTTAATGTAATTATCCCTTTCTTTTTTACCATCTTAAGTATAGAAATGTCATTTCTAGCATATTATATCTCTAATATCTTACTTTATCCACACGTTTCAACAACCTTTTTTCTAAAACACTATCTAGTATACGCTCCAAAAATATCTTATAAGATGTAAGAACTTATAAAATGTTTTAGAGAAGATTAGCTAAACACCTTCTGTAGCCAACTAAAGATCACAAGGTTCAACGCTGCAAGAAAATACTCCCCTTACTAATGGAAAAAATTACTACAAATTTAAAAAATCCATCACAAATTATTTTGTCACAAAATTTCTTAGTATGTGCTTTGTCACTTATTAATACTATGAGGAATTGAAATCTGTCATAGAACTAACATTGGTGATGGAATTGTTATCACAAACTAAAAAATTATTATAGAAATTAATTACACGTTTGTCACAAGTGCCACTATTAATACATATTTTGCTCATTTTTTAAATCCCTTAGAAATTCGTTGTATATCCGTCATCATATGTTTCTAATGAAATTTTATCTATCATAAATTTTTTATTAGTGAAGGGGTATATCTTATGGTCGAAGCAGTTAAATAAATACATACCAAAAAGGAGGAAATCCAAGCTTCGGTTGGGCAAATACTCGTACACTAAAATTTTTTCTTGCCTTGTCATGCAACAACCTAGAAGTTTGACAAGATTATCGTGTTGCAGTTTAGCTATCAACAGAATCTCATTCTTGAACTCGAACAATCCTTGTCCTGAGCTTCTTGAAAGTCTTTTTATAGCTATCTCTTGTCCACTTGGCAATTTTCCCTGACAATTTAGCTAATTGTTGGATCATATACATATTCATCGGGTAATTAACGGCTATCTAAGTGGTTACTAACTGAACAAAAGATCGATTATTGGTGGTTTAGTAACTAATGTAGTGAGTGCTTGCATTGGCCTCAGAAACCTTGTCATAAATCAAATTAGAAAATGTCATGACAAAATTACTGACCAAAAAAATGATCCGGCCACTAATTAGTGGTTGCATTATGCGATCAATACCTTCAAAACTGGTCCAAAGCTGCCCTCACCGAGCTTATTCGTGGTGGAGAAACAGTCAGTGGCCATCTCCAACGTCTCAAAGCTAAATAGGTGAACGTGATTCTCGTCTATTTTATCATTCATTGCACTGTCTTGTCCTGGAGGTATGGTTGCATCTTCCAACTGATGTAGCAGCGTTTTTCCTGCTACATGTGAGTTCCAAATATCGAATGGATCAATCTAAGACATGATAAAAATGTCGTAAATTGGCTCGGTTTGAGTTCTCACCTTCTCCAATGAAATATCTATGTATAGAAAAGCAGACAATGCTCAAGGTTAGCAGCGTTCCACCGGCAGCAGCAGCAAGCCATATCCACCACTTTTTATGTATATGTTTGTCTAAAGTTGTAGTGCAACAAAGCAAGGATTGTCATATTATATCTACTTTCTTTAGCTCTAGTTTCAATCAGGACAAAGATAGCTTGTCTAACCTTTCCCTTTATCAAGAAAGTATGCCGCCCTATAATCCTTCAGTCCTTTCGGCCATCCGCTTGTTGATTCAGTTGGAATGAACTGTGTAACTTTGTCGAAAATTTCACAACCAGTCCCATCATTGTTTAGTGAGGCAAAAGCAATGCAAGAACAGTTTTGCCTGCACTTAACCTCACAATCAAAAAGGCTCATATTTTCATTCTGATTATATCGGTAGCCAGAACCACCGATTGAGCCATCCCATTCCTGGAACTCAAGAACATCCTTCCTACACTTTGGCAACATCTCCATAAGACATCCTCGTGGTGATGGACGTATATTCTTCGATAAAGGACAGTCTAAACTCTCACTAGCGAATGGCTTAATCTCAACTGACCCATCTGAGAGCATACTGACTTTTGCCCAACTTATGTTACCTTTTATCCAATATGTCAAATACTTCTCATTCTCATTCGAAATGTAGGTAAGGATGACTTCATCGAAGTAATCATATAAAAAAACTGTGTTATTGAAATTGTCTTTGTCCCATAGCCCGCTAGTCCAGTAGGCATTCCCTCGCCACCATATCATCAGTTGACTTGAGCCATTCGGGTCTCCCCCAAAAGTAAATGAACCTGATGCTGGTACTTGATCGTTTATCCAAGAAGTAAGTGACCACTTATGCCCTGTCCTGAAATTGATTCCAAGCTTCATCCCAGGCAAAAGTGTATCTGTGGGATAATCAAAGCTTTGCCACAAGGTTCGATTAATTGCCCCATCTTGATTCAATGCCCTCAGCACAAAATTTCCATTATCCAAGATAGTAGCACTCGTGTTGTTGGTACCTGTGGGGATTACGAGCACATGTATTATGTAGAGTAAATGTCACTAATGGTCTCTTATATTTTTGTATTTTTTTTTCATTTTAGTCCCTCATATTTCATTTTTTACTCTGTGGTCTCCAAACTAATAAATAATTTGTGCCAGTTTTGATTCTTATAATACTGTTCGGGGAGTCGATAAGCTAATTTCCATGGATGTCTATTTGCCGGGCCGTCCCTCTAAACCGTGGCCATTTTTTTACAGTAAAAGGATTCATGTCAACATTACCTGTCATTTAAAAATTTTCATTCAAACAAGGAATAAAGCAAAAAAAAATTATCTAAACAAGAGATTTTATAAATCACTAACATCCTTTGCATCCATATGGGCCTTATTTTTACAAATAATGTTTCTATTTGTTGTTATTTGTAAGGTTTCTTATTTGGATACTCTCTCTCTCTCTCTCTCTCTCTTAAATTTCTAATAAATGACAATTTTGTCTTTTTTAAAAGGCGAATGATACTGACATAGGTGTTTTTTTCAACAATAGAATCATTAACAATTGAGGACCAAGTTCATTTTTAGTTTAATGGTTAGTTGAGGTTTGGTTATTTAAACCCCCATTAGCCTTTGTTTACTTTGAAGGTTTGAATATCCGTATTTAACCACTCCACCCGGGTTTATGTTGGATAAGGGGGTTAAAATAAACCCTCAAAATTGGAGGGTTTAGTAAACCAACTTTTAAATCAATTTTGGTTGATTATACTATTTTTCTCACTTATGCAAGAATTTACATGATCGATTTTGACCAACTTCAGTTCTGCATTTCCCATATGTGATAAGAGTCTTTTTGTCTTTAGCCACTCAAACCTATATTTTATCAAAACCAATCAAGTAAATACAAAACCAAACAAAGATAGTTTAACCTACTTAAACCACCAAAATAAACAAGAATTCTTTTACACTAACTAAATTTCAAACTGATGTGTTCAAAGAATTTTTCCTCACTTGCTCTCATGTTTCTCTCCTAGAATTTTCTTGTTGTCATATGCTAATTAGTCTCTTCTTTTCCTTGTATTTAAATTGAACTTTTGGAGGTTATCCCCCATTTTTTCTCAATTGCTAACCCATGATCTCCATGACTTTATTAACCCTACAACCGGCCCACTATCTAGTTTACTTAAGGGGTTATGCTTCTCTTGATCTTATCCGAAAGGGGATTATGCGTCCCAGCTGGAAGTTCAATCTTGCATTTTGGGTCAGGGGTTCAAAGGAATTAATCTGATTTATTTGGGCCCAATTACATACCTTGACTGATGGGCTCCTTGGGCTAAATTAATTAATAAGCTAGGCCTAATATGTTGGATGGATTTAGGTTGAGTCAAGGTTATATGTGTGTGTATGTATCACAAACCATCAGATAAACCATCCAAAACCAAATCCTCATCATCCAAACTTCTAAAGTAAACACCCCATAAATATTTGATTTAGAGGGTGTTTGGGTGAGCTTATAAGCTCTTAAAACATCTTATAAGATGTTAAAATGTATTTGATAAATTTTTTTAAAAAAGATCTTATTAGCTCTCAAAATAAGATATCAGGAGCTTATAAACTCTTTTTAAAAAAGTAAGATCTTGAGATCTCCAAATGCACCTTCATTTTTAACTATTTTAATCATAAAATTGGCATTCCTAACATCTTATGAGCTAAAAGATCTTATTTTATTTAAACACTTTAACAGCTTATTTTTAAAATAAGATCTAATATCTTATAAGATATAGGAGCTTATAAGATATTTTAAATAAGCTTAGCCAAACACCCTCTTAGTTTATTTAAAAGCATCTTATAAGATCATATATCTGACATATTTAGATGTTTTTTGAGCTTCTAAGATATCAAATCTTATTTCAAAAAAGTTCTTGAAGTGTTTGAATGAAATAAGGTTTTAGCAAAAATAAGATTTTAGAACTCATATGATGTTAATAGTGACAATTTTTAATTTAAGATGATTAAACTAAAAGAGCATATTAAAACATTGAAAATAGGTAAGGAACTCCTTATTTTTTCTGAAAAGGTTTGTAAGATCTTTGTCATCATAACAACAACAACAACAACAACAATAATAATAATAATTACCGAACACTTTTTAAGTGATATCTTATAGGCTCCTAAACATCTTACAGGATGCTTTAAAGAACTTATAAACTTACCCAAACACCCTCTGAGAATCTTAACAAGATATCAATCCAGCAACCAAAACAAGAAAAATAAAACTTAATTTTCAAATAATCGAGTTAAATCATATCAAGTATCTTATAAGATGTAATATCTCGAAAATTCCCCTAATCAAATTTTGAAACCTTCATTTTTTTTAACAATAAATGAATATTTATTATTATAAAGAATTATTTTATGATCAAAATATTTTCTTCCATCCGAATGATTTTCCTTTACGCCCTAAAATTCCTCTGATTAATTAAGGTTTTAAATTTTTCATTTTCAAACGATAAATCATTTTTGCAGTCATGAAAATTATTATATTGACAAATAACTTCCTTACATCCAAAAAATTATTGGTGCAATGGAGGCTCCGTTTAAGTCCCATTTTCAACCCAATATAAGCTCTTTTGGCCCATGAAACAAGCCCAAATCAAGCCCAAAACCCTCACCTAGCACTTTAATTCAACAATTAACAATTTAAAAAAAAAAAGGGAGAAGCTCAGGAGCTGAATGATAGCCGCAAGGGAATCCTCACCCACTCCCATAAATCCCATTCAATCATCCAAAAAGTTTGGAAATTGCAAGCTAACCCTTGGTCTAGCTTTTCATTGCTAAGAAGCGCTTGCTTTCCTCTATAAATAAGCTAATGTGGGAGTGTTTGTTTCTTCTATTTTTGCAAGACAAAAATTCCTTAATATTTCTTTGCTTTCATCCTGTCTTTCACTAAAACACTTATTACTACAAATTTCTTGAGGGAGAAAATTACATTTACTACAAACCACATTACCATTGATAAGGGGAAGACCAGGGACACTCTCATTTGCTGGTAAGATTAAATTTATGGTTACATGAGTAAATATAGTAAGATGAGATCAAGCTTAACTTGAGTTTGTAATTTTGGTTGATGGGTGTTTGAACCTCTCGGTCCCTCTTTGGACCGATCAAATCTTTATTTTTAAGAGCTTAGGACAAAGGTAAGATTTATAGCATTTTCCTTTCTTGGCTTCACTTGTGAAATTTTGCTTATCCTTAGCTATGTCATGATTATGAAGTTTTGTGTTGTTCCTTGTGATTTTCATTGATTTTATGGCTCTATATTTATATTAAATGGTGATTGAACTCCTTGAATAATATTAGACCTCTTGAATATGATCTTGGGAATTTAGACCAATGGACACATGTAGAATTTGAGGTAAAAATAGAAGGAAAAGGATTATAGACAAAAACCGACTTTTTTTTCATTTCAAACTTGTAACATAAATTTTAAAGTTATAAACTTTGGAAGTTTACTTCAAAAATGAAGTTTTGGAAGTATGATTTCCAAACAAAAAAATATAGAAAAGAGAAAATTTGAGTTTATGGACTTGTAATACTTTTTCTCCAAAAATTTATAAATTAGATTTGGAACTTAAAAATTAAAAATCTTAATAATGAGTAAAACAAACTAAGTCTAATTTTTGTACATTTAGTCATCTGCCATCATAAGGATTTAAAAAAAAAAAAATTGTTCAGGTACTGTTTGGGCGCTCTAAGCACCTATTCTAATAGCCATTTCGGCTATTGGGCGCTTGAGCACCCAAATGGGCACCGGGGCCCCTATTCCAATAGCATAAATCCTTCTATTTTGATCCTATTTTGCTAACTTAAGTTCATATTTTATTTTTTTTAAATATTTTAAAGATTTTAAATAATTTTCACATGTCCGAAGTTTAAAACGAGTCGATTATTGAACTTGATTTTTGTTAAACTTAACCGATTAATTCAAATTTCTTGAATATGTCCATATGTCATTCTTTTGAAAAACTTCGTGCCTAAAAATGATTTTAAATGTCCTAGGTTCAAATCAAATCATATGTATCCGACATTGATCGAAATTCCCACCTTCATTAAATTGATCCAATTTTTATCCTTGTGTACCATCCTTTAGATGTGATTTTTGTTTTGAATATATTTTGCTCATCTTAAACCTAATCAATGTTAAATTGGGCCCTGGAACCTCAAGGAGTATCGGATTGGGCGATATCGGATCGTCGGTTTGAACTTTTGAGAATTTCTACATGTAGGGCAGTTTCGGAGGAATCCTAGAGATAAGTTTTCAAAGGCGCTACTCTTGGAGGCACGCAGTCGAACGTGCCTCACTTAATCCTCTTGAGAGGCCACTCAAGAGTTAGGATTCTTATGAAGGAAAAAGGTGAAATAAATGAATGTTATGAATAATAAAGGTGACAGGTCTACAAAACGATTGTCTCAGCCTTAAATATTCATTGACATGAATGTGATAGAATTTATAAGTTATTCGTTCTGCTCGTTTTGAATATTACAATTTGGTATCGATATCATATTCATAATTTTTTCGCTATACCTCTTATTCAAATTTTTTGCTCTTCTTCCTATACCATAAAACTTGTTGGGTCAGTGGACTCATAATTTTATCTATTACTATATGTAGGAAATTAACTCCCAGGATTCGCCTGAAGGTTTGGCAGACTTGTGTTAGTATTTCAAAAATAGTATTTGTAAATGTATCGTATTTAGCTAGAGTTTGTACGGATTTTAGAAGCAGTAGAGATGTACATTTTGGATTTATGATGTATTTTGGAACTTAAGTTGTAATTTTGAAATTTCGGCTTGTAAATTTTAAGAAAATTTTGGATGTATGGATATGAAATGGACTTCTGCTATGGTTTAGTTAGTTTCCTTTTGATTGAGTAACGTTTCAAACATAGGGACGGATGCTCTAGGATCTGAGGCATTACATAAGATGCTTTAAAGAACTTATAAGCTTACTTAGACACCCTTTGTAACGCCCCGTGTCACGACGGCATTCCGGCCCGCGACCCGAGATGCTACTCGCGAACTAAAATGAGCTAGAACTCAAATACAAGAACTAACGAG
>JACFYI010002299.1:117371-128894 GCA_014898755.1 Handroanthus guayacan
CACATATAGTTCTATTCACTGACTGTAAATTATTAAAAGTTCTGAGTCTAAGAACCCTACAATTTCTAGTAACAATTACTAAAAGTTCAGAGCCTACTAATCACTAATTCTCTATAGTAATAATATAAATATATTTTTTTCAATATTAAATTTTTTAAAATAATTTTTTATGACCAAATATAATTTGTGTCATTTTTTTATGTTGAATTTGGGACAATTTTTTCATTATCACTCAATTTTTTGTCACTCATACTATTTCTTTTGTAGTACTTTCTGTATATTGTGCATATTCGATGATGTGCATGAAATAAAATATAATAAATATCCCACCTAGTTATGGACTATAAGTCAGTAGAAGTGAACAAAGAGAAGTGTACATGGGAGGATTTTTTTTTCTCTCCTCTTTTCTTTTAGAGAGAGACGATTAAATTCAATCATACATCAATATTTTTACATGAATGTATTTCAATGATCAAGTATATAAATTAAACACATTTCAAATACTCTAGACTACTATTTAGTAAATAAATACAACTATAAGATAGACAAACACCCACACTTTATCAGTGGGATTCAAACCTGCATCTCTCATATAATAAAAAGTAGGCAGTGCCATTTCATCCAAAAAATGGCCACATATGCGGGATGATACCAGTGATTAACATTTTGGAACTAGTGGTACTCATATATTTAATACAAGATACATGTTAATATGACCTTTGATATGCTGGAAAAGAGCATATTACAGACATATTGATTGACATAATTTCACCAATATAAATATGTTTCCATTTCTTGCAAGTTGCAGCCCACAATATAATATGGTCTTGACAATAAAACAATTTATGAAGGAAACATAATATGTATTCTACAAACATGAACATGGCAAATAAATCATATGTATAAATGTATTGGAGATTAAGACGAGGGAAAAATGTGATGGGATGGATCGATGTGTCCGAGGCCATAGACGCCCAATGTTTTTCTTGTCAATAAATAGCATTCCAAGGAAACCACTTACAACTCATCCATCCTCTTCCTTAGTTTTGTCACCATGCATTGCATGCCCATAGTTCAATTCACTGACTGTAGATTATTGAAAGTTACCAAGTCCAAGAACCCTTCAATTTCTAGCAAATGGCAACCAACTTCGATCTTTATGCAATAAAATACAAGCATATAGGTGGCGTTATTTTCAATTTGCAAATTATAATTTATGAATTTAATTTGTTTATACTATTAATAAATCATCACGACTTTTTCTATGATTTCATTGTTGTATTCCTAAAATATATCACTTTTGCATTCCTAAATTGATAAATCATAATTTATGACTTTAATTATTCTTTAATTTTATGTTATATTCCTAGAATACGTACATTGATTTTGGTGCGCTTTTATGTGATATTTTTAAAATATCTAATAATATAGTCCTATAACAATAGTATGTTTTCGAATTAAATGTACACATAAAGTGTGCACATGTAATTCTAGTATATGATGTTATTTTAAAACGAATCACTCTAAAATATAATAAGGTCACTCGGAACATTGTAACATCAACTAATTTAAAATTTCTTTCAAGAATTTGTAACAAAAGGGCATTGGTGGAAAAATGAATACATATTTGAAATATTTATTCTTTAATTCTCTCTGCACGCGTCCGTAAATTATGTTTATATAAAACTTAAGATTATCATTTTCAACAATTAAAAATATACAATCATTCTCAATCATTGAAAGAAAAATACAATTCTCCAAAAAAAAAAAAAAGGACCAATTAAATTATAATTATGACCCGTCACTAAAAACGAAGCTTTCAATTTTACTGTAATTAAATATTCTTCCAATTATATTATAAATCACAAAACTCCAACAAGACCCACCTCCCAAAACCCATCCCCACCCCCAAAAAATTACTAGTTTATTTTGCTCTTCTTTCCCAAACCTCTCTTCCATAGTCAACTCCATGGTATGTATGTCTCTTCAGTTTCTTCCTTATGATCACTTCTCTTGTTGTTGTGTAATAATCCTAAAATTAACTCCATGTTTTATAAATTTATTATGTTTGTTAATATGAAATGATTAAGGTCATTATTATAATTAATTTTTGTTATTTATGTTGGATTATATATTAATTTGCAGCGTATTGTGGCTATGAATCTGTTGGGTTTTTCTATGGCAAAAACAATGGAATTGATGGTGGCTCAGCCGGTAGTGACGGTGGCGACATTGTTTTATTACAGTAATGTCCTTCCTAGGAACCTTAACTTGAACCGCTTTGTTAGACATGATTTGATTGAGACTCATAATGTTTTGTTTCATTTTCTCATTCATTTCTTGAGATGTTTTTGGTAGAGAGGGGTATAGTAGTCATCTCATTTCAAACTTAATAATACTCAAATTCATCGTCTTGTCTAGTTGTATAAAAACATCACTCATGTTGAAGTATTGCTCTCTAACAGACATAAAGAATGTTTGGATGAGTTTACAAGCTTTTAAATATATGTTATATTGTGTTTAAGAGCTTATAAGATGTTATAAAAACATTTAATAAATTTTTAAAAAATGAGCTTATAAGTTCCCCAAGTAAGATGTTAAAACTTATAAGTTCTTTTAAAAAAGAGTAAAGAATTCTTAACTTAGAGAGTGTTTTGCTAAGATTGTTTGAAAGACTTTATAAGTTTATATATCTTATAAGATGTTTTTAAAGCTTCTTGTAATTGAGACACACTTGATCTGTGTGTCTAAATTTTCTTTATATAAAAATAAAAATAGTTATTTATTTTTATTTGTGATAAATATTTTTTGGTTATCAAATACTTTTACTTTGAATTTATTATGTAAAATAATATGATTGAATGATAAAGGAGAGAATAAAGTTAGGAAAAACAAAAATTATAATTGAAAAAAGGGAAAGGAATAGCAAAATAAATAATTAAAAAAGTAATCTAAAATATTTCATTATTTTCTACACTTACTTTGTAAATATCATTTGAAATAGGGTCGTTTTTAGAGAAAAAAATAACTACCTAAGGTGTTCGTGCTTCATATATAGTATAGACAGATATAGATATGATCTTAAATTTTATTTAAAATTAAGTTGTTAATATTTTCAAATAGAATAAGATTTATTTTATTATTATTATTTTGGGAATGATTGGGCGTCTACAATTGGGCATCCTCCATCCCAAAAAGATTTATAAGGGAAATACCTAAGATGACATACACCAAATATTTTATTAACTCTAGCCCAAACAACAAGGCCGTGGGGTGCACAATTAAAAGTTGTAGCGACAAAAGGAAAACGCAACTTGGGCCACTTAGCCCAATAAGCTCGGACTTTGAGGACATAAGGCTTAGTGGCCCAATCAACAAGAGACAACTGCTTTTTCACCATACAAGTTACTCAATTAGAGTTTATAAAATATTAGTAATGACAATTTTGGAATTAATATGATTAGAATATACAAAACATGTAAAGATTTTAAAATAAGTCGGGAACTGCTTACTTTTTTTAGACGAGCTTATAAGATTTTAATGTCTTATTTTGAAATTTATAAGCACTTTTCTATAATAAGAATAATTTATCAAATCTAAAATAAATTATCCAATACTTTGTAATATCTATAAGCTCCCAAACATCTTATAACATGTTTTGAAAAAGTTATAAGCTTACCCAGACACCCTCTTATTTTAATATCTAAACATGCTTATTTAATTTTAATCATGTATCTAAATTACAAATTGTCATCTTTAAAGCTCTGTACGTTCTAATATCTTATTTTATCAAACCACTTCAATAACTTATTTATTAAAATAAGATCTAATACCTTTATAAGTTACAAAAACATGTTAAGATGTTTTGAATAAGTTTAGTTAAACACCCTCATAACTTTGCCTGGAAAAAAGCACGTCAAAAAATGAGAAAGCTAAAGAAGCTTGTAAATTGTGAGAAACGTGAAACAACTCATAAGTTTTATAGAGATATCTGAATCTTCCAATGTGGCAAAATTTGATATTATCAAAATCTATATATATTTTTTTATTAAAATTTTATATTTATTTTAACAATATAAAAATCATTTTTTATCTTTATAAAAAATTAATTTCACTTGAAATAAAAATTTCTCACTCCGTCTATAAGAGAGAATCCAAATTATATGGTTGTGGATTGTTGATGGTACAATAATATTGAATGGGAACTTGACTATCTCTTTGGCAATTGAAGAGATTCAAGATTCAAGAATTATTACATCAAATGTAAGACATGGGAATAGTCTTGCAGTTAGTACTCATATTTTGTAATTAAAATGGTAATATAATAGGAAGTTACATTGATGCATATATATATATATATGCATATATATACATACATATATATATGGGAAAAGTCTTCCCTAGAAAGGAAGAAGCAAGGACGAAAAAAAAAACTCTTTCCATGGTTGATTCTTTGAGAAAAATACTAGTAATATATGAAATTCTCTCTTTATTTGTTCTTATTAAATTTGTTTGGTAACCATTGCTATTTTTGAATATGATGAAAAGAATTTTACCGACTACACCGTTGTCAATAATTGTTGTGGTTTCTAATAATTGTGCCAACAAGGGCTTTTCTTTGAACTTTTTTTTCCTTTTCTTTTTCCTTATTTAAAAACATTCATTTACATATAATACTTAATGTAACACTCAATTTTGAAGTTGAAATATTAACACTGGATATGACAAATCAGAAAATGTAAAAGAAATAAATAATATGTCGCTTTTTCCATCAAATTTGTAAAGTAGGAGTGCTCATTAATTTCAAGTGAATTTGTCTCCTCAATTTATTTTGAAACCATGAGATTTGTACCTTTTTTGTCATTTTCATCAATATTATTTTTTCAAGTGAATTTGTTTGCGATGGAAGAACTTCTTATTTACCTTTAGCTTTATGAGTCACCCGCGTCCTCCATTATCTGAGAGGCTTCTTGGAGCTAGCTAGTCCTCTTTCTCAATTCAAATCTTCGAATTAATTAAGCATGTTGCAAGTACTTTATTGGACTAATTAATTCAAAAATAATTCACAGCAATCTCTTAGATCAAATAACAATTTAAGATTGACGTGAATGACTGTGATTTTGCTAATATTTACAATTAAAAGAGCTGAAAATTAATTAAAATCACAATCTTCGCTAATATTTTTCTAAATTTTAGATGGACCAACTACCCATTATTACTAATCGACAGAATCAAGCTGAGGCTTGCTATACAATCTCAAGAACATAAGACAAATCACCCTTAGTGTTCCAAATGTAAGCCATACACTATGTTCACATTAAATTTTGTGAACACACTACATCAAATAATATGAAAAATAATATATGTTTGTGATGTTGGACCAACTCCTTTTTTGTTCATTTGAGATAGCTTACTTGTGTTGTTCCTCTACTCAAAAACAAATTAATGGTCCACTTAGTACACTACAAAGTCAAATATCTCACGTCAAATTGACTAGTAGTAATGAATGTCTGCACTACTCACATTGATAATATTTAGGAATAAAAATATGTTCAAGCAGTAAAGTTGGAACTTGGAATCAAAAACTCTAAAAAAATTGACTTCGAGTCCCATTAAAATATAATATGATTTTGTGAGTATTTGCTTAATATCATGAAATTCATTTTTTTTTTAATTTGATGTTCTAAATATGTCAAAAAAAAAGTGATTATATCCGATCATTATATCAGTATAATTACATGAATACATTTTAAATATCAAATGTGTGAGATAAATTCTTTAAACTGTCATTTAGTAGAAAAAAACCAGCACGCTATCTGTGATATTCAAACTCGCACTTTCCTTATGGAAAGAATGAGGTAATGTCATTTCATACGAATGATGGTATTAGTGTCTACAATTGATCTCTTTTGTGTAACACTAATCAATAGGGCCTAGTTGGTAAGTGATGCCTGCATTGGAACCCATGGTAGACTGGAATCCGTTTGTTTGGAACCATTTTCCAAGTGAAATCACCTGGTTTATGAAAGAGTGGAAAAGTGCTTTTGTTATTATGGAATAAGAAGCCTTCGTATCTTAATGCACGTATCTAATCTATTTGGATCTATTAGAATGGGAACCACTTTTCGGAGAGTATGAGTCAAATCAATAACAAGAAAATTTCTATTTGAACATCTTTCAAAGAGAGGTTCACTAATAGATCGAGGGACAAGTCATTCGACTCATTCACGTCTAGTCATGAATATTTGGCATCCATATTATGCAAGGAGACATTACTTTTGCTACTTCAAATTGAAGGGTAATATAACATGGGTCTATTTCCAGCAGTAATTCATATCATTTAGTAGTTTCTTTTCCATGTCTAGGTCATGATTGATATCATCGCATCAATATCGTCACTAGCACCAGCAAGAACGTGGTCATGATCATTGATGCCAATTTCATCAATAAGAACCAAGAACTTATTTAGAAATACCGTAATGAAAAGAATGTATGATTTTTTATATACCCGCAGTTATAATATACTTTTTACTAAAATGTATGGTAAAATTTTACAATATAAGTATAATTATTGCAGGGGTTAAACTACCATTAAATACTTAAAAGCCCCTTGTTTATTATTAATTGATGAATTTTATTATTTTTATTAGAGTACTCCAGCATAATAAAATAAATAGTAGGGGTTTACAATGACCCTGCTACCATGCCTCCTTTTTTATAAGGATATTTCATAAAATATTATTAAAGTCCAATTATGACAATAATTTGATTTTCACATAATTTAATCCCATCGATTTGTAGTTTGAAGCCTCTTTTACAATTTATATTCCATTTATTATTTCATTACACAGATACTTGCCAAGTAAATTATATCAACAATCCTATGTTTATACAAGGAAATATTTAATAGACTTGATATATATTTAAATATGAAAAAGAGATAAAATGTTATTTTGAAAGAGAAGATGCTCATGGATGATTTTGACCCTTGGTTAGTATTTCTTCTTATAAACGGAAAACAACTTTTGTCCAACTTTTTTTGTTTTACGTTTATACCATAAAAAAATATTGATTGTTTCCCTAAAATAGAATAGCCCATTAATAATACATTAATTTCCTGGCCAATGAAAGCGGCGATCCAACACATATCATTTTCCAAAAATAATATCGAAACTAATGAATGTGCAAAAATAGGACATGCACTATTGTTGTCCTCGATGACAAGATTTTTGCAGTTGTCACCCTCACATTAAACATTTTATCATTCAAGAAGTTAAATAAAAGTAAAAAAAAAAAGGGAAAATAACATTTTATAATGGGATTTTATTTTGTGATGTTGAAAAAAACAAAATAAGTGTTGTGAATTAGTTGAGGTAGATAAAATATTTGATTATTTGAATTGGCAATAGTCCTTTGATGGCACTCTTATCATTTATAATAATAAGGTATGAGTGATTGTCGATATTTAAGTTGATATATAGTGCAAGTAAATATAGACAAAGCATTTTATTTGTTATTACTTACAAGATAAAAAGAAGGGCGACAAGCATAACAATTTCCTCAAATGTGATTATGGAAGATCTAATTGATGATGACCTGGATTCATATTGGATAAAGAAATTTATCTTGAAAAAGCAACTCAAATAGAGTAGAGAAAACCACGATATATCAACTTTTTCAAATCTTTCAATTCATCGAATACAAGACAATATTATGTATTATCGAATATTATTGTGGAATTTCATGCATTTGAAGCCATATGATCACTATCTAGAACAGGTTTTTCATCGCATTTCCTTGAAGTACTCATTAGATTGAACTAACGATAAGAGTGCAATAATAATCATCCAAATCCCAGTAAATATTTTGATAATTATACCTAAATCCTAAAATTATGGCTCACAAGATTTTATTTAACTAGGTTAAAACCAAAACCCACGTAGGTTCGAAATAATTAATAATATTTAATCCAAGTCAGGCTTGGCCCAAGATATCTATTGAGTCCATCGTGTCTCAGGAGAGACAGAATTAATAATGTAGAACTGGCCCAACTGAGCTAACCTAGTTCAATAAAATCTCCTAGCAAATGTAGAAGTAAGATGGATTCATGATTCTAGAAAATAGCACGTGGTTAAGATTTCCGACAAAAAATGGTAAAAAGAACAATGTGAGTTAACCACTCTTCTTTATATCCATCGTCGCAGGGGAAGAACAAAAACATATTCAAGAGCAAAATAAAAAGGAAACGAGAGAAGAGAGACATACACGAGAGAAAGTGAGGAACTTTTGTAAATTTTATCTCAAAATTCTTGTAAGCATCAGCAATAAAAAGTATTATTTACTTTTTGCAAATTTTATGTTTAGATCCATCCCAAACCTCATGCATGTAAAGGTACTTATCACTATATATAATCTACAAAAATTTGAAATAGAAAGCAAAAATCAAGATCACTATTCGAATTTGATAATTTTGTAATGTAAAAGTTTTATTGATATGAAAGATTATCAATTACTTTTTCATCACGTTGATAAGCTCTAACCCACATAATACGGTGAATGTTGTCGCATAATTTCCACAATTATACATGTTTGATTTTTTATATCGCATGTATAATAGTTTTGGGTATTTTTCAAATATATAATAGTTATCCTGAGAGTTTTTCTTATGTTAGTTATTATGTTTGATTGAATGTCCTAATTATTTTTCTTAAAAAAGTAAATTTGCCATCACTAAATTGATTGAAATAATATTATTCTCGTGTGAATTCAAATCAATTATGTACGATTAACTACTCTCGCGTTAACTATATAGAAACATAAATTTTATATTACGATTTTGACTGTTTGACTTACTACTCTATAATGGGAAAATCAAATGTACTGTGGATAACAAACAAATTAATATTTTTCAGCTATATACTACTTTAAAAATAGGTATAATTACCTCTACCCCATAATTTTCAAAACATTCCTTGAAGTTTGAATGATTGTTATTACACTTCTTATTGTATAGTTCAATTAATAAATAATTATAGTTGCACTTCCTGAACGTATGTACATATTACAGTTATATCCCGGGAACGTATGCATATATATATATATATATTACAATTACATCCCCCTTTGCAGGGGGATGTACCTGTAATGTTGAAGATTTTAAGGATATGTAATAGTAACAATTCAAACCCCAAGAAGTGCAATAATAATTATCGAAATATCAAGAAGTGCTTTGATAATTGTAGAGGTCAAACTGCATCGAATATTTGTTCCATCGACCCATATTGGATAAAGAATTTTCTCTTAAAAAGGTAACTCAATATGAAAGAGGGTACAAAATATGTCAATCGTCTCAAGTCTTTCAGCTTCTCCTGTACAAGACAATTATAGGTATCATTGATCATTATTAGAAAATCGTACGCATTGAGCCATGTGATCACTGTCCAAAATAGGTTTTTCACTTTAGTTTTGAGAAAGCACCAATTAAATTGAACTTACAGTTGGGGATATAATAATAACTATTCAAACCTCAAGAAATGTTTTAGTAATTACATTAAACCTCATGACTTTAAAGCTAATTATCACTATATATATTCTACAAAAATTTGAAACAGAAATGTAAAAGCTTTGTTGCCATGCAAGATTATCAACAAATTTTTTATTTTCTTTTATGAGCTCTCACCCAAATAATAAGGTGAATGTTGTCTCATAATCTATACTATATATAAAGTATGAGACCCTTAGGTAGTTATTTTGGTGTGTTTTTAGATGAGTTGACAAAATTAACCCCATTTCAAAAGATAATTACAAGGTAGTTTTTAAAGATAATGTAAAATAATTTTTTTAATTAGCTTCTTCAATATTTATTTTTATCTTTTTTCCTCCAATTATAATTTTTTCTTTAAACTTTATTTTTTTCCAAATTTATTCTTTAATCGTGTTATTCTATACAACAAATGCAAGTAAAATATTCAAAAAAATTAAGAAAAAATTAATACTATTTTACATAATTTTTTCTAATTAAAAATTAAAGCACACACATCGAGTGTGCCGCAGTAGCTAGTTTCCATAATTACGTGTGCATAATTTTTTATACCACACGTGTAATAGTTTTGGGTATTTTTCTATGATACCATATGGTAGTTTTTTTCTTTTTTCTTATCGGTACGGTACCGTATAATAGTTAATGTTGAGAGTTTTTTTATCTTACTTTAATTATTATATTTGATCTTTAAATATTATTATTGGTGTATTGATTCAATGTCTTAACTATTTTTCTTAAAAAAAAAATTGCAGTCACTAAATTGATTGAAATAATAATATTCTCGGGTGAATTCAAGTCAATTATGCACGATTAACTACTCCCGCATTATAACTGTATAGAAATATAATTTTTATATTACAATTTTGCAGTTTTAAACTGGCCGGACAATCCAATGCAGTACGGATAATGAACAAATTAATATTGTTTAGCTGTTTATTACTTTAAAAAATATCTGAAGAATATCCAACCACATCACAAGAATATGACAAACCGTAAGAGCTAATTGTTTGTATTTTTCAGGGCCATTTTTATATTTTTTACTATTTTAAAATAAAAATTTATTTATTTATTTTTTTATTAAAAATGATTAAATACTACTCATTTTTTATTTCATTCTTTCCTGCACCTACTTTATTATTCTGTCATCGTACCAATCAAATGCAAATTGAATTTGACATAAAGTTACTCATATAATTTCAAAACAATATCAAAATATGCAATTTTTTTTTTTTTTGTTTTTTTTTAAAGAACCATTTTTTCATGTTTAGAAAAATTTGAGAATTTTTCATCTATGTGTCTACTCCACTTAGGCATGGATTAAATACCCGCAGGCTTGGAAACCCCTCGGGAATCTTCGAATTCGGGTATCAGAATTGGGACCACACGTCCCTTCTCTTTGGGTCCTCATCCCCATCAAATGACTATAATGTTCTAAATTTATGTGTGTATATAATTTTAATCTTTTTTTAGTAATCTTACTTAGAATTATAATAATAAAAAATATAAACAACTTAAACCTAGCCTTAACTCTAAATTCCTAATTTTTATTCTTAATAAAATCCTTTTTTATCTTTATCTTTATTTGATTTTTCTTTTATATTTTTAAGATCCTCATCATGGAGATCCATAGAGATTTGGAAAACTGGGATATGAGATAAAAGCTCTCCACAGTGAGAATCGAGGACAAGGAAAGGGGTGGGGTTCGGTGACAGGAATAACTCCTCATCCCACTTCAGCGGGCACCATTGCTAATTCTATTCAACATTTTCAAATAAATATCCAAATATGTTTTTATTTTTACATAAGAATTAATAATTATTTTAACAATTTAGAAATAATGAAAACTAAAAATGAAAGCACAATCAAATGGGACGAGATTCCCTATTTTAAATTGTGTTTCATCTCCTATTTCATGCCGTTAAAAACATGCCATGTGTATTGTATTTATTACTAAATATTTTTATAAGGAAATATTTGATATA
>JACFYI010002299.1:136048-150324 GCA_014898755.1 Handroanthus guayacan
TGCTTCTAAGGGAGAGAAATTAAAAAAAGAAGGTAATCGTTACTTATCTTTTTCTAAATCTCTCATCCAAGGAAAAGAACTTCCTTCCCAAGGTAAAATTCTTGGCTTAAGAAACCTCTACAATTCTCTTTGCTCAAGAAACGCACGCCTCAAAATGTCTGCTGCTTTCTTCTCTCATCTTCTCCGCGCTACAGGGCCTGAGGTTAGTTTTTCTTTTGTTGTTGATTTTTACTTTCTGGTGATTTTTTATTTAGGGATTTATGTTCATCTTCTCTGCACTGCAAAGAAGGCCCTGAGGTTAGATTTTACTTTTTCTGTTGATTTTCACTTTTAGGTTATTTTTTATTTATAGGGTTTATATGCATGTAGGCAGTGCAGCATGTGTTAGACGATTTTCTTCATCTTTACATTGCAACTATATTCTCAACCATGGATGATTGCTTCTTTCGCTCTAAAATTGCTACGGCTTCTCTTTTGGTATATAGATCCAAGTCTTATTCCATTTTAGTTAGAGCGCTTTGTGTTAAGTTTATACAGTGTTAACTATGGTTAGATTTTCCAATTTTCATTATACTAAAATTTATGTTTTAATTTGTGGTGTTCTCTCCGTCCATTTGAAGGCTTAAAGAGAGAGAAGTTGTGGAATAAAATGGAGGCCTCTGGATCTGTAAGCTACTATTTCTGCTTGAGAAACTAAATGTGATGAAAAAAGGAGTTCTCAGAATTTGCATTTCCCATTGGGTATTTTCTTTTTTTTTTTTTGTTTATTCTCTCTGTTTCTTTTTCTATCTTTGTTATTTCTAGGTTTGTCTTGTGCAATACTGTTTGTGCTTTTTTGTTTGGTTGTTCAAGATATATTTCAGAGTGAGCTGATGAAAGTTCTTTTGCCATTTTCAGGTCTTTGATTCTTGAATTGGAAATTGTTGATCATGAAAACTAGAAGATGAAAGCGGTCTGAGGTAATAATAAATGATGGCTGTTAGTTATGCTTTTTGCATGTTTATTGAATTGCTTGAACTAACGGGGTTATTGATTTAATGATTGGTGATGGAACCGTCCCCTTCAATTAGCAATGGTACAATATCTTCGCCTCCACATTGCTATTCTTTCTATTCCGACCTCTATACTCTATTTTTGGATTCGTGTGAGTACATTGTTACTCATGATCTTGTGCGATAATGCGTAAAGAAAGGTGTAATGCTACCAAATCAGCAAAACTTCTTGCTGTAACAAGAATTTGTACTTTCTCATACAATGCATGGTGCAAGAGGACAACTTTGATGCAGTGGAACGAGTTAGAGTTTGCGCAAGTCATCGGGGACTACTAAAGGGTAAGAATGTATTTGAGCTCATTCAAACCTGCTTAGGAGTTTTCCCGAAGGTCAAAATGCAGGATTTTAAGACATTGAAAGTGATAGATGCGAATTCGGATTGATTCCCAGGAGGTAAGAAAACTCCTCTTATTAGCATGTTGTGTGTTCATTGTGCTCGATGGGCTTTTTACATGAGATGTAAAGTGTTCATTGTGCATGTATGATGTCGTGTAGACGATATATATTTGCAATAATGATTGATATATGTTGTTATACTTTTACTACGTTGTGGAAATAGACACCTACACCATAAGGATAGATAGCTAATACTTCGTGTACTCGAAATAATTCAATAAATTCTTAGGGGCTTTTTGGACAGGATAAATTAACGTCCGCATATAAGACCTCAGAAATGAGAAACTTGATGGGCAGCCAAATGGGAATATTTGTTATGATATCATAAGGAACTTTGGAGTTATCTGTTTCGTCCATGGCTCAAATGCTTTGCAAACAATGGCTAGAACAAGGAAAAAACTTGTTAAGCAGGAAAAACTCTCAACAAAAATGTTGAGCTTTTCTTCTCACACCTTTGGCATCCTTATAGAGTATCATCTTTGAGGCCTATTCAAACAAGGAAACCTATTCTTTTCTTTTTTTAATTTAATTTAATTTAATTAATTAATTAATTTATTTATTTTTCTTTTTTGGGTATAGGTATACGATTAATACGAATATGTGCAATTCTCTTATCCCAAAACTATGTATTTTAGTAAGAGTCAGACCTTTTTAATTTTTTATATGCTTAAAATTTAGAGGTGAAAAAAAAATTCAAATCTAAATGTTGGTAACATGATTTAATACTAATTTTGTTGCATGTTTCCTTGATAAAATATATCTAAATGTTGGTAACATGAATTAATACTAATTTTGTTGCATGTTTCCTTGATAAAATATAGTTTTTTCTATATATATTTTCTATTGTAAGATAAATAAAGAAAAGATTTGTTTTAATCAAGAAAAGAATTTTAATTAAAAATCTAATAATTGTTTAAATGGAAATGCAAACTTTCTTGTATGTATCCTAATATTTTTCCCAAAATAAATTCTGTCTTTCTCCTTTTGGTATTTTATATCTTGAGTTATTAGCTGAGTAGTGTTGATTTTTTTAATAATTGAGTAGTAATTAAGTACCGTATAGGAAATTACGTAATAATTATTATATTCAGAAAATGGTAATAGTTTCAGAGGAGGCACAGGTGGTTTGACGATTTCTCCGATGTGATCCCACTTGCCACCACCCCCCACCCCCAACCCTCTTCTATATGTGTGTGTGTGTGTGTATAGACACACATATATATGTACATAATATATTTTAGGTATATAGATAGGGAGAGAGAACGGAGGTCTCTCATTTCTTCTTGATGGTTACCTGGTTCGAACTGCCCACCCTAGCTAAGCCATGCCTGAAAACACACACACGCACCCATCACATGCTTATATGTGTGTATATGTGTGACCAATATGATTTTTTTTTTTTAACCTCTTACACTCCATACCCCCACTTTCTTTAATTGTAGTTGGCTTAATTACCCTTATTTATTTTAGGCTGTAATTCTCAATATTTTTATAGACACAACGATGCCTTTTTGTCCATTCCAACATTCTTGTTATACTTACAACACTTTATTTATGGCTCGAAATCCATAAGTGTTAAATAAAAAATTTAGTTATAATTTCATGCTAAAAAGATCGTGGCTATCAAATTTGAACTCAAGGACAGAAACTTAAGCGTAACCGTATTAGCTAAGTTTCAAACACATCTTTTCCAAACTTCTTTTCCTTTTTTTTTTGTTTCGGTTTTAAAACCTCAAAAACAATGTCTTAATGGTCTTGTTGCAATTCATTCATAGTGTCTGAGATACCTGAACCCAAAAGTGATTGGGTGATTGATAACGTAAGTGCCAGGAAAAGCATGCACGAACGGAACCCAGACCAAGCACTCCCAACATTTGTAAGCTCTAGCTTTTGCTATCAATTTTGTAGCATTAGAAGTTACATATGGTATGTATTTATATGAGTTTGATTCTTCTGATTGGATTTAGAGATGGAAGAAATGATGTCTTTTAAAATTCTTGCCATCATCTTATTGTTTCATGTTCTCTTGGTTTGTGTGTTTCATGGTTGTTTTGTCCTATTCATATTTTAGTTTATATCTCAATATAAATAATCATCTAAATGCTTAGACTAATTTACAACTTACAAGCAATTATTCTGCTTTACTTATGTACTGATTAAGTTGTGAGATTCATAGAGCCTGTTTATAATAGGACTGGCAATGGGGGTGAATTTTATTCTTGATTCTTATTGAATCCTATCCAAATTGTGTGATCTTTAATGGACTAATGAATTAGATCTGATTTTAAATGTCTAAGATTCAAAAGAGGTGGACCGAGAAATTGCAAGTTGGGCATTAGAGTATATTTAGAAGAAAATGATGCTCTTTATGCTATTTTAAGATATTTTCCATTTGTTTTATTTGCGTAATAGTAGTATTAGCTAATTTTGCAGGCTGTGAGAGCTGCTCAGTCTGAAGGGAAGAGTGAAGTCCTTTTTCCAAACTAAGAGGAATAGACAATAATGATGCTATGAGCCAGCACTGCACTGTTTAACCTTGTTCCCATCTGCACCTCTCTCCTTTTATGTTTCTTTTGTATTCTTTTTTTGGTATATCTTTTTGCTCTTATTTCATTTTCTTATATTTATTTTTTTCATATAATTTTGTTGTGAAATTCCAATGATAAACAAATAGTGGCAATGTTTTTTAAAGCATTTTGGTTGTTAATTTGTTGTTGTGTTAATCTAATTACAGGGGTTTACGAAATCATTGGCCATGAGGTATTATTGGAGATCAGAGACAGAACTTTTTGAGCAGCTGCTGTAAGACATATATAAACATACATACGTGATTTCAAAAAGATTTTAATCCAGAGATTATTGTTTCCCCGTCTCTTTATTCTTGGCTGCTTCACATGTGTCACTGTTGTTCAGATAGAAAATTTTTAGTGGTTGAATTGTTATTGTCCTGCTTTAAGATGCTATGAAATTGAAATTACTACTCTTGGTCAAACATGAAAAGAAAATGTATTGTTATTAGATGAAAATATTTGGTAACAATTGAACTAATGATAGAGATTATTGAAGATGGTCATGAAACAAACAGCTCCTAATTTAGCTAATTTTTCATTTTAATTAAAATGGTCATTAGAAGTTGAATCTTGAGTCTTGGACTTAGTCATTTATATGATTGTATAAATATTGAAACCACTTTTTGATCCTGTTCCTCTGCAACTATGTACTAAGATTTATGATATAGTGTTCCTTCTTCTATAGGTGTTATCACTCCAACAAAGCTTGCTCCAGCATATGAGCGTGCGCCAATTTTGGAGAAGCAAAAATCTATTTTCATTGTGAAGGTTAGCTTCCTAAAGTTATTTGGGTCTTTTGATCTGCATTTGTCATGCCAAATTCATTGCCATTCTTTAGTAATTTTTCACGTCATACCATCTTGAATTTCTTTATTTATATGAGCATTGCCTCTACGAGTCAGTAGCAATGTCCGAATTATTCATTGCCTTTTATTATATAAACAGCGGATGCGCGTGTACCATGTGAGGTTCCTCTTTTTATATTTTCTGTGTGATTGGTTGAAAACAATAGGGAGAAACACAAGGCAATGAGTAGGTAAGGGATGCCATTTCAGGAGCTGCAGCAGTGAACTATTGTTTTATCTAGGTTGTCATTTCTTTACTCGCAATTCACTTGGTTTTTACATTGGTCTAATCTTTGTGTTTTGAAACTTATGGATGTAATTCTCTGATAGTTGGACAATTATTGCATTAAAGTTTAAGGATAAAATGACAACATAATGAGAAAAGGTTGGGTGACATCAATTTGTTTAATGGATCTTGTTATTCCGTATTGTTGAAACTCCTTGAATTAATCTTATTTTGTTGAAATGTCCTATTTCTGTATGTGATTCACTTATTTTAATCACTTATCTTACCTCAAGAAGATATGCTCTTGTGAAAGGTACATCACATATGTTCATCTCCAACTTATACTCCACTCTTTGCAAGATGGATTTTTGTTTTTATCCAGAATCTTGTCTCGTGACCTTATAGTGTAGGATCTTTCAATTGTTAGCTTCGCTGCCAATTGTGGTCCATTGTTTAAATCATAATGTTTGTTGTTCCAACGTGAGTTCCTAAATGTGTAATTGGTTTATTTATCTAATACATGTACAAAATAATCATACTTCTCTCAATTTTTCGTTGATGCTAAAAGAGAAATTCAATGTCCTTGGAATTTTCACTATAACATATGAATCTTATCTATTTTCTATCAGTTGCATAAGATAAGTAAGTTGTTTCATTCAATTTATCTCATCAAACTTTGAGTAAATGGCTACTTCTGAGCTGCAATTACTTCAATGGCGACTACTTATGAGATACAATTAATTTCTATCTTTTACAGGTCCTTTGTTTCGTTTGTTAATTGTGAAAGCTGGCACCTAAGAGAATTGGTGAAAGGGAGAGCTAGGAGAGTTAGATATCTTAGAGCTCTATTTCTTGGATGTTTTGGTTGTATAATTTTGCTTGTGTGCGGGTTGAGTCTCTTAATTATTCTCGTGGATGTGATCCATAGAGACACTTTTTATGTTTTCTGTGAATTGTTAATTTTTTTAATAAAAAAGTTGGATTTTATATAAAAAGACGTGTAATTTAGAGTTTCTTACAGGATCTAGAGTTAGGGATCATATAATAGTTATTAATATTGAATAATAAAATTATACATTTTCAGGTTATTGTAGGAATTGTTAAAATATGCGTAGAATATGAAGAATAAATAAGCATGAATATAATCTGTTATTGATAACATGTGAGACAAACTTTTCTAATTCTGAAAGAGAATTTATATTTAGAAGAGGAAAAAAGAAAAACAATGTGGTGAAAAACAAAATAAGCCCAGAGATAAAAATAAATTGAAAATTGAACTGGGCTGTAACCTAACCAAAATATTAAATGGTTCAAAGGTCCATTTGGTAACTAACAATAGAGAGCTCAAGTCAAGAAATTTTAAGGGAAAAATAGAACTAATTTTCTTAGAATAAACACGAGAATTCTACGCATTGAAACTAATGAAACAATACATAACAATCTATTCAACCAACACAACAATAAAGAAAAAGGAAAGAAGCATAATCCGATGAATAAAATCGAAAACAAAATATTACAGAAGCAATAACAAACATGTTAATTATTCTTTTAGTTATACTATCACAGAAAAAAGCTCATATCCTCTATAATTCTTTATATGATTATTTGATAACTGTTACTTCTAAATTTCTAATCAATAAATATGAAGTTTTATCATAAAAATAGTTAATGTAAATATGAAACATCATGGGAACAATAAAGAAAACAAAATGTATTTACTTAATTAGTCACGGACCAAATTGATTTAATGTTATTAAATTTTGCATCATTTCATTATATGGCTAAACTTTGCAGCCGTGGCAAGTTTAGTTATTATTCTGATTTATTTTTTCATAAATTTAATTAGAAAACATTGTCCAAAATTATTTATTACCATAGATATTTAATGTATATATTATTTATTCTTTCATATTAATGGACTCAAATAATACCAAGATACAATTCAATCCCTTCCAAAAATTCCTTAAGCCTTAAGTTGAATTCAAGCTTAAGAGGGAGTTTGAAAATAGTTTTTAACCAGCAATAAATAAGGCTCAGTTAGACCTCACTAACTGCGTCATTGCCTCAATCATGCTTAATTTTGGAGTTTTGATGAAAATTTTGCAATTAAATTGAAAGTACTAACTCAACGTAAAAACAAGTTATGTGAAATAATAATTAAAGTAAACTAGACTACTGTGGAAGAAATGTTTTACGAAGAAAACGCACAAAAAAAAGAAGAACAGATAATATTCCATAAATAAACAGACAAAAATTCTACTTTTATCGCACTAAAACTAGCTCTGCAATTATCACTTTCAACAAAAATTTTAATATTACACACTCATCAGATCATTTTGCATGATGTAGAGTCTACTAAAAAGATTTTTATTTTCCCGTGTTAGACGCCTATAGTGGCAATAATATTCGAATTTTTTTGCATGTTATTTTGTATTATGGTTTTCTTTTTCTTTCTTTGTAAATTTTCACAAAAGCCAAAATGTATTATATATGTTAACTTTATATAATCTATTATAATATAAAAGTTATCAATTTATGCTACCGGGCACAACACCGCGCCTTGCGCGGTGTGCTCCTTACTAGTATATATATATATATATGTGTGTTCAAGCAGTAAAGTAGGAATCAAAAACTCTAAAAATATTGACTTCGAGTCCCATTAAAATATAATATGATTTTGTGAGTATTTGCTTAATATCACGAAATTCTTTTTCTTTTCTTTTTCTTTTTAATTTGATGTTCTAAATATGTCGAAAAAAGAAGTGATTGTATTCAATCATTATATCAGCATCATTACATGAATGCATTTTAAATATTAAATATGTGATATAAATTCTTTAAATTATTATTTAGTAGATAAAAACTCGCATGCTATCTGTGAAATTCAAACTCGCACTTTCCTTATGAAAAGAAGGAGGTAATGTCATTTCATCTGAATAACGGTATTAGTGTCTACAATTGATTTCTTTTGTGTAACACTAATCAATACGGCCTAGTTGGTAAGTGATGCCTGCATTGGAACCCATGGCAGACTGGAATTGGAACCCTTTTTCGAGTGAAATCACCTGGTTTATGAAAGAGTGGAAAAGTGCTTTTGTTATTATGGAATAAGAAGCCTTCGTATCTTAATGCACGTATCTAATCTATTTGGATCTATTAGAGTGGGAACCACTTTTCAGGGAATATGAGTCAAATCAATAACAAGAAAATTTCTATTGGAACATCTTTCAAAGGGATGGTTCACTAATAGATCGAGGGACAAGTCATTCGACTCATTCACATCTAGTCATGAATATTTGGCCTTCATATTATGCAATGAGACATTACTTCTGCTACTTCAAATTGAAGTGTAATATAACATGGGTCTATTTCTGGTATTATATTCATATCATTTAGTAGTTTCTTCTCCATATCTAGGTCATGATTGGTATCATCGCCTCAATATCTTAACTAGCACCACCAACAACGTAGTCGTGATCATTGTTACCAATTTCATCAATAAGAATCAAGAACTTGTTTAGAAATGCCGTAATGAAAGGAACGTATGATTTTTTATATACCCACTGTTATAATATACTTTTTACTAAAATTTATGGTAAAATTTTAAAATATCTATACTATATATAAAGCAAGAGGGCCAAAGGTAGTTTTTTTGGTCCGTCATACTAAATGTACAAAAATAGCCCTACTACAAAAAATAATGACAAAGTAGTTATAAAAATTAAAAACAAACCATTTTTCTTTAATTTTTTTCAATATTTTTTTTATTTTCATTCTTTTCTTCAATTATACTTTTCTTCTCCCCAACTTTAGTATATTCAAATTTGTCTTTTGATTATATTATTTTACATAATAAATTCAAGTAATAATATTCAGTAATTAAAAAATATTTTTTATTATTAAAAATAAATAAGTATTTTTAATTTTATAAATAAAAAATTTAAGCACATGCATCGAATGTGCCACAATTGCTAGTAAGTATAATTATTGTGGGGGTTAAACTACCATTAAATACTCCGAAGCCCAGTGTTTATTATTAATTGATGAATTTTATTATTTTTATTAGAGTACTCCTGCATAATAAAATAATTAGTAGGGATTCACAATAACCCCACTAGCATGCCTCCTTTTTTATAAGGATATTTCATAAACTATTATTAAAGTCCAATTATGACAATAATTTGATTTCCACTTAATTTAATCCCATCAATTTGTACTTCTAATCCTCTTTTACAATTCGTATTCCATTTATTATTTCATCACATAGATACTTGTCAAGTAAATTATATCAGCAATCCTATGTTTATACATGGAAAGATGTAATATACTTTATATGCATTTAAAATATGAAAAGGAGATAAAATGTTATTTTGAAAGAGAAGATGCTCCGGATGATTTTGACCCTTGTTAAGTATTTCTTGATATAAACAGACAAGTTTTGTCCAACTTTTTTTTGTTTTATGTTTATACCATAAAAATATTGATTATTTCCCAAAATAGAATAGACATTAACAATACATTAATTGTCCTAGTCAATGAAAGCGGCGACCCAACATATATCATTTTCCAAAAATAATATCGAAATTAATGAATATGCAGATATATGACAGGCAGTATTATTGTCCCCCATGACTAGATTTTTGCAGTTGTCCCCCCACATTAAACATTTCGATCATTTAGGAAGTTAAATAAAATTAAATAAATAAACAATTTGCATATTTTTAAATTATTTTTTTCACAAAAGTTATCGGTGGTATTTAAAAAGAAATAACATTTTAATGGGATTTTATTTTGTGATGTTGGAAAAAAAATAAAATAAGTGTTGGGAATTAGTCGAGATAGAAAAAATATTTTATTATTAAAATTGACGATAGTCCTTTGATGGCACTTTATCATTTATAATAATAAGGTATGATTGATTGTCAATATTTATAACTTGATATATAGTACAAATAAATATAGACAAAACATTTTATTTGTTATTACTTAAAGGGTAAAAGAGGGGCGACAAGCATAACAACTTTCCTCAAATGTGCTCACGGAAGATCTAATTGATGATGACTCAGATTTGTATTGGATAAAGAAACTTATCTTGAAAAAGTAAGTCGACTAGAGAGAACCACGATGTAGCAACTTTCTCGAGTCTTTTAATTTCTTGAATATAAGACAATATTATGTATTATCGAATATTATTGTGGAATGTCATACGCGTCGAACCACATGATCACTATACAGAACAGTTTCTCATCACGTTTTCTTGATGTACCAATTAGATTGAAGTGACAATAGGAGTGCAGTAATAATTATCCCACATCACATGTTTGACTTCCAAAGTCTACACAGCCCCTAGCAATCTCCTAGCATCATCAAGCAAAGGACCCAGTTCAGAAAGATCAACATCCGTGGCAAAAAACTTCCTAATCACTTCAAGGCAGCCTCCTTCAAGAATTACATCAGGCCATTTGAATTCGTGGATCAGCACACTCAAATGTATTGTGGATAATGAAAAAAATTAATTTTTTTTTTTGAGCTATTTACTACTTTAAGAATAGGGTTAATTATCTCTACCCCATAATTCTCAAAACATTCCCTAATTTTCAAAACGTTCCCTGGAATTTGAACAATTACTATTACATTTCTTTCGGTATAATTCAACTAATTCATAATTGCAATTACGCTTCTTGAACTTATGCACACATAACAGTTACACCTTGGAACGTATGCAGGGGATTTACCTATAATATTTAGGATTTTTAAGATATTGTAATAGTAATTATTCAAACCGCAAGAAGTGCAATGACAATTATCCAAATCTTAAGATGTTTTGATAATTATAGAAGTCAAAATCCATCGGATGACATTTGTTCCATTGACATGTAATTCATAAAGAATTTTCTCTTAAAAGGGTAACTCCATAATGAAATAGGGTGCACACTATGTCAATCATCTCAAGTCTTTTAACTCTCTCAGTACAAAGACAATTATAGGTATCATCAATCATTATTGTGGAAAATCATACATGTTGAGCCATGTGATCCCTGTCCAAGACATGCTCTTCAGAGTGATTTTGTTGAAGTACCAATTAAAGATTGGGGGTACAATAATAATTATCTAAATTTTAGGAAGTATTTTGATAATTATATATATTAAACCTTGGGGTGTAAAGCTAATTGTCACTGTAAATATTCTACAAAAATTTGAAACAGAAAGTGAAAATCAAGATCACTATATATTCAAATTTGATAATTTAGCAATGTAAAAGTTTTTTTTTCTCTTGGATATGCAAGACTATCCACAAATTTTTCATCACGTTGATGAGCTCTTGCCTAAATGATGAGGTGAATATTTTCTCATAATTTCCACAGTTACATTGCGTAATTTTTTATGCCACATGAATGTTTTTCTATGACACCATATGGTAGTCCTTTTTCTCCCCCTTTTTTTTTTTTTTCTCTTTTTGATAGGGACAGTATAGTAGTTAATGTTGAGAGTTTTTGATCTTATGTTAAATATTATATCTGGTTTTTAAATATTACTGATACACTGATTGAATGTCCTAACTTCTTAAAAAAAAAAAGGAATTGCCATCACTAATTGATTGAAATAATATTATTCTCATGTGAATTCAAATCAATTATGTACGATTAATTGCTCCCGCATTAACTATATAGAAAAATAATTTTGATATTACAATATTGACAGCTTGACTTTACTACTAGATGAACGGGATGGACAACCAAATGTAGTACGGATAACGAACAAATTAATATTGTTTAGCTATTTGCAAGAGCCCGTTTGTATTTTCAAGAGTAGCTTTTACATTTTTTATATTTAAAAATTAAAATTTATTTATTTATTTATATTTTTATTAAAAACATTTAAAGCCCGTTTGTATTTTCAAGGGTCGCGTTTACATTTTTTACTATTTAAAAATTAAAAATTATTTATTTATTTGTATTTATATTAAAAAAAATTAAATATGATCCTTTTTTATTTTCATTCTTTCTTATACGTACTCTATTACTCTATATCATTGCATCAATCAAATGCAAATTGAATTTTGCATTTGACATAAAGTTACTCATATAATTTCAAAACAATATCAAAAAATACTTTGTTAAAAAAAAACTATCTTTTCCAGTATAAAAATAATATATTTGACAATTTTTTCATCCATATATATATATTCTACTTATATTCTAATTAGGCATAGGTTAAATAATAAAAAATATAATTAACTTAAACCTAATCTAACTCTAAATTCCTAATTTTTATCCTCAATATAATCATTTTTTTTAATCTTTCTCTACATATTTTTAAGTTTGTATTTGATTTTTCTTTTAAAATCTTCATCACGGAAACCTATAGAGATTTGGAGAGCTCCAAGAAAATTTTCAAATCCGAAGCATGAGATATCTCTCCTACATTTTCAAATCCTAATGTAGCCTTGAAATTATACGAAGGATCTACACAAGAAATTGACTAGGGTCCTTGACTCTTGAACGCAGCTGATCGATATCTTTTCTTTTGAAATCTGCTTTGTTGCCGGTATTTTTTTCTTCTGGTCCATGTATCCTCCTTTCTGGAATTGAATCCTATTTATATTCCTTGGGCTAGGATTTTCTTTCTCCTGGATTTGTAGGCCCATGGGCTGGAGTGAACTCTTCTTACCTAATTGCAAGGCCAGAGTGAACTCTTCTTCTCTAATTGTGAGTTAATGTTGTCATAATTGGCCTTTATTTCCTTTTTGGACTAGGCCAGCACTAATTTATGTTTTTACCCTTATCGGATTTACTTGGTACATTAGATCCATTGCCTCATTTCCCAGATTTAGGGACTTTCAGTGTTCCACTACTTGTGAATGGAAGCATCTTGGTTTCTCCTCACCTTAATGGCAGTGGTGTCCTTTAGTCAAGGACATGGTTTGCCCTTGACTAAATGCTTAGACCCATCAAATATAATACTTGTGGTGTTCATTTGGTGTTTTCCTTATTTCTATATTTTCTTTCACTGTGTTTGCATCCTAACTTCTTCGTTTGTCTTGTATTCTGTTTGTTGATTCTTGTTGTGTTGTTTGCTACAAGTTAGTATGTGGTATTGCAATTTGAGTTTTATTAAATTTTTCAATACTAAGAATGTGAAGGAAACTTAATTAAAGGATATCTTTCAAAGTCATTTTCTTTTGAAATGACAATAAATTATCAGTTTATTCTCTTCAGAGAACCCCAAGGAAGGCCAGAGATTCCTTACATAAGTGGTCGCAATGGTGCACGCCCCCTTGCTTTTCCTGTTTCAGTTCCTGCATTTTTTTTAACCTTTTATTTTGAGTTTCCTATGTAGAAGTCACCAAACTTGTTGCTTTGTTTTCTATTTTACTTCATTGTAATGTTTGTTGTTTACTTTAATGAAATTATATTGTCCAAAAAAAAAAACAAAAAAAAAGATTTAGAGGATGGGAATATGAGACAAAAACTCTCCAGAGCGAGAATCAAGGACAAGGACAGTGGTTAGGGGTGACAATTTTCAACCCAATCTACTAACCTAACATGAATTAGTGGGTTTGGATTGGGACTTATCGAATTGGGTCGAGATCAAGTCGATCCAAATGATAACCCACAAATTTTGAATAGGTCTGGATTTGGTCATGGGTTGACCCATTCAACCCAAAATTATATATCAGCTGACCCAACAATCCGAATAATCTGAACCCAACCCAACTCATATAATGCAAAACATATATATTATTTATATAATATTTATAATTTTAAAGAAGATGTTTATATTGGCCTTGTGTAATTTGGAGAGTTGGACTAATTTTTGCAATTTGTATTGCTATTCAAACTAAGTAACTTTTGTTGTTGAATTCTTTTTCAAACTCAGTATATAACTTAATTATGCGTGAATAATAGGATTTGGATTAAATTACTAGTTTTTGAATTTTTATGTTATTTTAGTTATACAATGTGATTGATTTGAGTAAGTAGATTTATTTTGATTTTATGATATATATCAGTAACAATTTGTTTGAGTAATGGAAAAGAGGACTACAAAAATTTTAATTTTGCAAAAATATCAAGTATCATTAAATGGGCTGTGTGACGCCCAAGGGTTTCCCTTAACGTAGAATTTTCAAAAAATTCGCCAATTTTGGGAATTTAAAACGAATTCGAGAAATCAAGCAACGTTT
>JACFYI010002305.1:21224-31946 GCA_014898755.1 Handroanthus guayacan
AGTATGCTATTGTTATTAGTTTTTCCTCGAATAAGATTGTGTAATTCCTGTAAGTTTTGTTTTGTTAATAGGATTAGTTTTTATATTCTTTTCTTTGTACCCTGCTGGCGTGCGGATGCTTTTTCCTTCTATCTGCATTAGAAAGTTGCATGTGCATTTTGCTTGGCAACAAAGCAAATTTAAAGTGTCTGCTGTTGATTGTTTGTTTCACACAAGTTAGTTGCTTCGGTGAACATGAATATTTAGGCATGCTGTTTATTGGATAGGCAACCAAAAGAATCATCATGGAAATTGCCTTAGAAGATTGGCATCTTTGATCAATCTTAGATGCGGCATGGAGCAAATATGTCTGTTTCTTAGACAACTGGTAATCTTGAAAGACAGCCACAAAGATACTTTTTCATGCGCACTCACTTGTATTAAGAATATAAGCTTTTGAAAAGCCTCACCCTGTTTCTGTGACTGACTGGAATAGTATTTTGCATCGATTTATATTTAAGTTAGCAGAACAGCTTGTTTGAACTTTTGATACTTAGGCATGTCAAGTTGATGTTATCCCAAAAATTTAATAAATTATACGGTGTGCCGTTATTGGACATCATAATAGATAATATGTTAGATTTGCCCAGAACTACACTCTGAAGTGAGTTACATAGGAAACCCCAGTCTTGACTACTTTCCTTACATGAATGGTCTACTGAAAATGTTCTTCTGTTCCTAGTGCGAACTTTATCAGTTAATGTAGATGGAAATGAGAAGGGGCTAGCTTCATCGACACGCTGAATGCTGGTGCAGGACTCTCTGTGTGGAGCACGGATACGTAGAATTAGGATCAGGATGCTAATAACCAAGATGGAAGGAAGATATTAATGGCACAAAGTAAAGCACAAACTATAATTTAAACTATCATAAACATGAACTAACTTAGCTGCTTGTCCATTTCCTTCTCCGAGTTGGACGCTGATCTTTAAAATCTGAATACGTAGTAGCTTCAGACTGTAGAAGAAGTATGTTTGTTTCAGTCTCCATTGACTTATCTGCTACTGCATTCTTCAGGATTGTCAAAGGAAACTTAAACCTCTCAATTCTTCTCTTCAGCTTCTCGGGATCCTCTTCAATATTGATGTCCACTAGACCTTCAACTTCCATTTCAACCGCTGAATTATGGCTATTAGTAGGGATAATTCCTCTAGCAGATTCCTTCTGTACTCCGTCAGAGACGTAATTCTCCATTTCCTCCCTTGCAGGCGCCTTCACCCTTGGAGAACTTGACCAAGTTTATATCCAAGTTGTGATTGAACCCAACTCTCTTTTGATTTCTTTGGCTTGCATGGGTTAGGGAATGTCCACTTTGTTTTCTGGAGGAATATTGCTGCTTTCCCATCTCATTAGAGCCCGTTAATTGAACCTGAAGAGGATTTTTCATAGAAAGATCATGTAAATATTTTCCTACAGAGGAGCATCATCAAGGGTTCAGTTTGGAAAATTATCAGGTCTCCTAATAAATAAAAGACAAGTGTCGAGCATGGATACTGATCGCCATATCATATTTTATCTTACTCAGTGTTTCATCAAGATTTCTAATGTACCCTTAAAGAAATATTCTGTCTGTAGTATGTGGATGCTGTCTAAGATAGCAACAATCAAGAGGTTTTTTGCCTTATGAACTGATAAATGCAAAAATTCATAGGAAATGGTGGGGGCATACCATTTCTTTGCCATAGCTACTCTGGTAGTTGTGCTTTATTTTCCTACGAGCAAGAGTATTTTGATCGAGAGCTTCTCCATGTGTGTTCATGTTGTAATTATTCTTCTGGTTTTGCTTTGTCTTTTCCCTACATTGGTGAACTTTTAAGCTATTCATGACATGCTTTATAATATATATCACTTGAATCAGGAGCAAGACAATGCCAGTACGTACCTCTCTCTGCGTGAATAGGTATCCATGGGAAAAGGCAAGATCTTGTCTCCATTTATCATCCTATGGTATAAATGTTGTGTATTTCCATCATTAGAGAGTGGTGCGGTGCCTTTGGCATCATCTTTTCTGAGATGCTCATTCTCATACAGGTAGTCACGCCCGACTATCTGTTGACAAAATAATTTCCTTCCCACTAATTCAGAACCATATCACAACACAGAAAAAGTCTAGTATTGAAAGTGGCAGAAAAATAAGCACCTCAATGATGACATCTGAATCATAGAAACTTAAATCCTTTGGGTCCATCAAAGGAAGACATTCATTAATTCTCATGTTCGGTTTTACTTCACATGTAGCGCCTTCCTGAAGTACACAACACAAAGAATAAGAGAAAACTAAGATGATGATTCTAACATATTATGATTGGTTCATTTGTCGGCTTCAATAAGATAATGAAAACAAATTGATGTTGTTGGATCTTCTAAGAGCAGCAAACATGATCGAAACACATGAAATGGATGGACAGTCATGGAGGGTTCATGAGCCATTTATTTTTTGGTGGAGATGTAGCCAGAGTTTCTAACTTATGATAAAGGAACAACGATTTCATAAGACAGAGAACAACTTATGATTGGTTCCTTGTTCCAGCTTTTGCATTTTTGCCGGGTAAGATAAATTGATTTAGATATGCGGGAATGGGAAAACAAAGTGGAGATACGCTGTTTGTTTTTCCTTCCTCTTTTTGTCCTGTAAGATGATTACCTTGCGTGACTGTCTGCTTTCATCTGCATTTGGTTTACTTTGTCCAGAGCCTCCAGCTTGGGCTTTTGCCTCCTAGAAGAAAGGATAAAGGCAAAAAGGAAAACAAAATCATTACATGCCCCATTCCAAAGATCTAGATACAGAGGGTACAAGGAAGATACTTGCCATTATCAGTTTGCAATAATCCTTCCATTGTTTCTCGTCCAATCCATAGTTAAAGAAGTCAGAGATGTCCACACCGGGGCCCCTCCACGACTTCTCTCGAAAGTTATCTAAGTTTATATCAAATATTGTCCTGATAATAATTTGAGGAAATTTAGAAATGGGATCAAACAGGAAACACATGCTTATGGTTAATACCCATTACTGTCTGTTCATACATTGTTTTGATTACACACACTAGCTCTGCGGGTAGATGAAAAATTAATATCAATTGTGGATTGAGCTTGTTGGTAGCAAAGAGCTTACTTGTTCGAGGGAAGGCTAAAGCTTAATTTGCAAACGAAACCAGCTTCATAACAGTTTCTAATCTCTGCAGTGCTTTTAGCAGGAATGCATTTATTAGGAATTCTGTCCTCCACGGGGGGATTACACTGCAAAGAATGAAGAAAACTGCCTTATTATGTTCTTGGAAACAAGACAAAAAAAGCGATGAAATTTACGTCCACTTGCAGTCTCATTTGTGATAGATGAGCAAGGAGATTGATCATAAGGTCCATCGGGGAAAAATTAAAAGGAGTAGGAAGGTTTACTGATTCATATATTTATAACTCGAACTATGCAAAAAGTCAGACATACAGATGAGAACTGACCTTGGACCCTGATGACATGATCTGACCAGAATTGAGCTTGTCCATTTCTTTCCCATAGGCATCCTTATCAGTCAAAATTGTCCTCAAATTATCTCCATCACTTGCCCTTGCCTCCTCTACCATATTCAAATCTGCTATGTCAATGCCATCGACGCCACGTCCAAGCATCTTATCGAAAAAGGTATCGACCACCAAGAGAGGAATGAGCGGCGGATCCATTCCACCCGCATTATTCTCAGCCTGTTGGTGTTTGGAGCGATTTTCATTAAAAATTTTGTCCTCTTTCTGCTCCAATATTTCAAGATTCTCTGTATAATCGTCTTCATAATTTGGTCGCACATTAGAACAAGATATGGCTTGGTTGAGTTGGGTTGCATGAAAAGATACTCCGGGAGCATTTGAAACTATTGAGCATGAATCTAGTTTTTGTTTAACTCTTTGAATATCGCAGGTAACAGTGTTAAGTTGTTGGTGATCATGCGTGGAGAAGGGGTTTCGGTGAAGAAAGCTGCGCATCAAGTCTGAGTAAATGGGAGAGTTCCAGTTCTCAAGAATTTCTGCACAAAGCTCACCCAACTCCTCCTCCTCCTCCCCTTCTAATTGTGGTTGATCTACTTCCATTACTTCCGTACGCAGCGAAAGCCAATACTAGAGACCGTTAGTTAATTAGTTTCGTTTTTCTTTAATAAATTTTCTCTTTAATTTGTTTTATTGGACATAGGGAAAGACTGACCAGAGAGAGAAAAGGAAATTAAAGGGAAGGATTAATGGGCATCGGTTTGGGGAGAGAGCGAGAGAGAAAGGGAGACTGTCCAAACCGAAGGACAATCACGCATACTTTGCCTGATTGAGCAGGGAGCAAACCCCTAATATATAGTATTATTATTATTATTATTCTTACTACTAATGTACCCCGAAATTAGTTGTTCGAATCATAACAGTTTCTTCTTCTTGGACTGCCGTTCATGAGAAAGATGTGTTTTGTTCATCTCTAACATTCTAAATATATAATGTTCCTCCCGCTGAGGTTTTCTGCATTGATGCACCGCTTTAATTTGAGGTCTTCTAATTTGGGTTTGTGTGTGCCATTAACTGATCTAACGTTTGATTTTTTGGCAGACAACGATCAAAAATCAATTATTTATTTTTTCAGAAATTTGATCATCAAGACTAGCATTTATTCAAAAGAGTTACAGAAACATGTAATCCGACAACTACAAACAAATCAATTGAGCTCCCTGGCCCTGCCCCTTTATTGTTTCAATTTTTATACCAACGAATCCAGAAGATCCATTGGTAACTGACGCAACTATTACTTGTAGAACCGAAATGGCATTAGCAACGGACTCAAGCAGATTCACAGCAGGAAAGAAAAAGTTTCTCAATTTTCTTGCACGGTTTGAATCAGAAACCACTACAAGTTCAAAATTGTCCGCATTAACATTTAACATTTGTTTTTAATTTCTGCATGTGGTTCTACATGTATTTTCTCATGAGGACATATAAAAATAAGTCTTCTTTTCCTTCAATTTGTCGACTCAGGCGGAGTTGTGCAGCGTGCAAAGAATACTGATGTGCTTTCACTACTATGTTAATGAATTTACTGAGTACATGCCGCAGACAATGTGCTCTCCAGAACCAACAACATTAGGAGGAGGGAGGAGGGTTCTCAACCTCAAAACCTCTCAAATATCTCTATCTGCATCAGTCCTGTATATTTCAAAACAATACAGATAGATAACTAGAAAATATATAAAGGTATCATCTCTATCTGCTCAATGGTTCTAGCTGAACCTCCATTCTCTCCGAAGATTGTGATTCTTTGTCCGTCATCATCCGACTTGGACTCAAGAGGTCAATATCCTCCTCTTCACCATTACCCAACACCCAATTACTTCTTCCAGATATTCTGCCTCTCCTCCTATTAATTTCACGATACTCCAAATATGCTACGGTTAAAGCTCCGACCAAGAACCACACTATCAGAGCCCAGCTTAGCCCATGAACGTTTTCATCACCATACCTTTCTCCCAAATGTTTCATACCACTTATAAGAGCAGCAATTCCAACAACTATAGCACATCTCCCGATTATAACATGAGCATACTCCCAAATTAGTCTCTTCGGAGAAGCCTCCTCTCCATTACCAGGCTTCTTAGGTCTCAAGTAAGCATTCACAGGTTGTGCTACTGCCAGCAATATCGCCAGCATTCCAAACTTGACATGCAGCGAAGCAAGGGTTAGACCCCGCAGTTCAGCAACAGCAAACAGGAAACCAAGAAAAACAATAGCTAATCCTGAGTATTGCAGGTATACATGAATACGGAACCAACTGTCATCCTTCACATGCTTCAAGTATCTAGCTGCCAGAATTCCACCTGGAAGCAAAATCCCCCATGCAAGGAACATCATAAACCCATGTACAGCTAAAACAGGTCGCAAGTCCTCCTCTGCTTCTGCAGAACCACGCATTAACAGCACACTCATTGGTCTCTTGCTTGTTGCGAAATGCATGTTTCTCACACTCAAATGCTCATCAGACCATTGAGCACCCATTGCCCAGATAACTTTTAAAGGAGTTGAAGGATCAATAATGTTGTTGCATTCTGGCCTTCCATCATTCCGATCACAAGATGGATTTACAGGACGGGTGAACTCCAATGTGATGATGCCATTTTCTGATTTGCATCTCACGTATGTCAAATTCTCCTTTGTTGGATGCACATTTGAAGCATCCCTCCCATCAATCCAATAGGTGTTCACCCTTCCTTTACCACCATCATCAACCCAACCCACATATGCATAGCTGTTTACCATCCCACGACCAAACCCGATTGCCAGATAACCACTTTTCTTCTCGCCGCGAGCTGCAATAGATATTGAGTTCTCAGACAGTGTCCAGAAAAACATAACTTGTTGATCATCCAAAGATACGCTGTTATTATACATATCTGGCAAACCTCCATCGACCACTTGAACTTTCCAGCCCATCTTTGGTACATAAAGAGATTGATAGTAAACAAGATCCGGTGTGTTTCTATCCGGTGCCCACACCAATTCTGCAGGACTCGCTTGTACACCTTCCGCTTCTGGACCCCCAAAATATATAGTCTCTGACACGTTTCTCATAGTTGCGTTCCCACCAACAGGATCAGATGTGACATAGAGTGCCACATCATGTCCAGCCTGTATTGAAAACTTCACAGGCACACCCCTCTCTACTCTCAGAAGAGGAGCTTCCTTCTTGTTAATATAAAGAACTTTAGAAGGATTTGGGGGATTTGGATAATGCAATGCTGGGCCAGTTGATATAACAAGCGGCTCCTTTTTATCTGCAATGACAAGATCTTGATCCTCCTTATCTTCAGCATCCAGTGGTCCTAAACAATCATTTACGTGCTGGGAAATGTTAAGCCTCAAGTGACCATAACTCCCACCGTGATTTTGAGGAAGGTAGAAAGGGCGTAAACTATCAGGTGGCTTAATCAACCCTATTGCCCATATCACAATCATGTTGCCGGCGGGATCAACCTTCAGATCATACTCGTTATCATTAGACTGCAGTGGTCTCCTATACCTAATGAATGATACTCCATCCTTCCTGTGCCCATAAACCAACTTTGTATTATTGACTAGCCCAACAGGATCGGCACCTTTGTACATAGTATCCGGGCAAACGCCCTCAACAGTCCCATCTTCATTGATCATACATTCACTATACTTAGTTATATAATAATCATGAGCAAATGGCATCCCATCCTCCTTAAACCCTGTGATGGCCACATCTCCACCTACCATCAAAGAACCAGCAGCATTGGGGTTAGCCCACCCAAAAGCCATATAATTCTGTGTTCCAATTGCAGCCTCCAAACCAATATCAATCACATTCTCCCCCTCCTTAAAACTCCACCTAATCCTATAATTATCAGACAACACTTTACAATTTTGAAACACGGTAGGTTGCTCGATACTTGGGAAACTTGCTCCGCCATTTACAGAATCATTACCCAAAAAAATATGGCCAAAATCAGAAGCTGTGGGGATATCCCAAACTGCAAGAACTTTAATTTGATCCCAGGTAACATTCTTGCGCAAATGAACAATAAAGCTGTCATTTTTATAAGTTTGATTGAGGGCAGAATCGGAAATGATGAAACCATTGGTGAGATTATGGAAATCATCGCCGGCGGCACCCCACCAGTGGACGTCGGAGCCAGAGAGCATGTCAAATTGGGAAACACGAAAAGAACAGTCATCAATGACGGAGAGCAGACCGCGGAGCTGGTGCTGTACCATGGGAAAGTGTGAGGTGAAGTTGAGAAGAGAGGTGTTGGTCCGAGGGCAATTCACAAGCGGATCGGAATAGGAGAAATGAATCGAGGAGACAAAGAGGCCCCAAAGGAAGAGCGTGGATGGAGCCATAGGGAGGGATGGGGGTGACGGATCTGGTTATTAAATGATGGGATCCAATATGCAGATGTTTGTATGATTTTGATTGGGAATATTTACGCGTACATAGACGACGGGGCTAAATGCATATATTATATAAGAATATAGGTATGGAGAGAAGAACAGAGCGAGACAGACCAACCTGGTACGACAGAGAGTCGAGTTGCAACTTTGCCAAGGGTTGACGGAAGGGAGGAGAAGCAGCTTGGGCTGGAGTTGGGGTTTTTCATGACATTGCCATTTGCCAGTTCCCAGCTTGTTTCGCTTGCAACCTTTTAGACTTGCATTTGGGTGAAGGTGCGAAAAAATTAACAAACCAAGTATTAAAAAAATAAAAATAAATAAATAAATAAAACATTTTAGCGAATGAGAATATTATTTAATTCAAGCAATTAGAAAATTTGACAGAATGAAGCAATTAATTAAAGGGTTAATAAACTTTGTGTCCCTAAAATATATTTCTACAAATTTTGAATTTTCTTGATAAAAATGAATAGACAATTGTCTGTTCAATAAAAAAAAAACACAAAATTATGTTAATGAAATAAAAATATTCATATTAATCCAAAAGAGCCTGAAATGCATTTGAATCAATAGCTAAAGCTTAATTTGTAAGTTCAAATAATTATGTACAAATATAAATATATACAATTACACATAGTACGAACGGTAATTTCGTCCACACATTTATCATAAGGGGCTAAGTGTTAAATTTAAGACATGATGTATAATTCTAGGGGTACAAAGTGTATCTAACACTTAATTAAGGGCTGAGTGGAAAACAGACAATTCAACTGTGGGAGGCTCAGGCTGCTGCTCACGCTCAGCCACGTGATCATATTCATACCATACTTGCTGCTGCTGTCGCCCTTGCCCTTGCCCATGTAATCTGCCAGTTGCCCCCCTCATTTCCTCATTTCTAAAGACAAAAACTAAAATGCTGGTCCATAGCTGAATCATCTAATTGCTAATGGAGTAATTTCATCAGTAAACCGATAAAGGGCAAGTGATCAGATATATGGTACCTACTGACTTGTCAAGCACAACGGTCAACACTTCTAGTTGTCTGCATGCATCTATTCAATATCCGTGTTGAGTTGCGTTGCATTGTTCTTGAATACATTATAATTAGCAGCAACACATGAATGAGATATGCATATGGCACGAGTGTTTGTCTTGCTACCATGCTTCACAAACACAGAAACAAATACCAATTTGGACACACACTTGCAGACGCATCGTACAGATATATCTCCATGAACAACATAAGCGCACAACTTACAAAACAAGGATATCAGCAGTAGCATCCATGCCATCTTACCAAGCATCACTTCGAACTTGCTCCCAAAGAAAGCATCAAATTATAATTGAGTTAACTTTACAAATTTACATACGTGTCTACGCCGGCTTACTGAGCACATAATGTATATTTGTATTTTGTTCGCTACAGTGATAGATCATCTACACCGACAATCCCTCCCCCAAGATCAGATTCAAAAGTATTTAAAGTGGAAAAAGTATCATTGACAACAAGGATGAAATGGTAACACTGTTATTGCATCGTTTTTGTCATACTTTACAATGCTCAAGTCAAGCTACAATACCCTCCAGGGATTCATTAACACCAAAGACAAAGCTAAATAAAAGCAATCAAGTTTACTAACAAGCGACAACTTTAAGCAAGGGTAAAATCCATATGGCATTTCCCTGCCATACAAATACTACGGTTAATACACAAGGGGCCAGGGCGTTCCTTTTTATTTTTAAGATCCATTGTCAACGCCAAGACCATACAAAACACCAGCATATTTCTCCGTGGAGCCATTGAAGAAGTTATCTTTCAACTTCTTGAAAACACAAGAGGTGAGTAAACTATCAGAACCTGCCTGATGACAAATCCCAATCCTCTCAACTTCCAACAGTTCTGCCAGCTTATTCAGTCCGCCGTGAAGGCTATTGCAGAACTTCATCAAATGCTTGATATCATACACCATTGGGAAGTACATGTTCAACAATTCGAAGAACCCAGCTGGAGTCTCCGGCAGACTTCTACAAGTCAATAACTTAAGCAAGTATCCAAAATCATAACCGCTGTGGAATGTCACCCATTGCACCCCATCATTCAAAACGATCCCAGAAGACATCAGGAGCTCTGCAAACCGCCTGGCGTCAATGCCCAACTCATTATTCTTCTTAAAATCAATCCCAGATTGCCTCAATAATTCAATTGAATCATTCGCAAAAATGTCCTCACTGACATTGAATTCCCGGAAATTAAACTGCCAAATGCAGCAAGTACTAGTCCCACAAGTGGGTAAATTCCCATTTTCATCCGAAAATGTTAGACCCAGCTGAATCAACTTCAACATATCAACATTATCCTTCAAGGTCTGATAATTGTACTCATGGATATGATTGAAGTTCCCCACGGGGCGAAGAACCACGCCCGGAAACTCAGTATCCATGGCAACATAAGGATATTTATCGACTATATCACGAATCAAAGCAAACTCCTGCTCAAGATTGTCATTCCATACCTCCCTGATTTGGACGGGGTCATTTTTTGGCAACTCAGACATTTCTTTCTTTAACTTCTTAAGTTTTACTTTGTACTAGCAGCTAAAAAAGAAACAATCTTTCGCAACAAAATAATCTTGGTGACTTCAATCTTGACTCAATCAGCCAAATCTGCATATATTACGAAAATAAGGTGAGCCCAGATAGCATTTCAGCACAAAGATTTAATCTTTGAACGGAAACGCAGGTTTTTTTTTTTTT
>JACFYI010002305.1:41983-52034 GCA_014898755.1 Handroanthus guayacan
GAGAGAGAGAGAGAGGGGGGGCACCTGCTTCTGCCATTGATATTCATCTTCAGACCTTCAGAGAAAGTATTAAGAAGATATACCATTAAATATATGTAGGTATGACGGTGATGATGATGATGATGATGATCACCAGCTAGCATATATATTTTGATCACGTACGTACTGACAGTGTTTTCATTTCTGAATGAATTCATCATCTCCAATTCTAGCACCATGACGAATTGAAGCCAACTCCGCCACGGTCCATGCTAGCTTCTACGTACGCCGCAATCTCCAATACCAGATAAACGCCCCATCCCCATGGCCTCTCCCAACCATTTATCTCAAGGTCATGATATGGCCCCCGATCACGACCACCACTCGAAGACTTTACTCCGCCACCGGACCCACTTCTTCAATCTGCACACCAACGGTACCAAACCCTCCTCTTCAACAAATCAGTGGCTTTTGCGCTCCATTTTGCAGCCTAATGTCGATGCTGTTTCTCATGAATCCACCCATCTCAATAATACTAATAATACCAGAAGTATTAGTATTGATGATCATAGTGCTAGAAATGGCAACAACAAAGATCATCAGTCCGCTGAGAGTAACGAGACTACCGGCGGCCGAGCAGCTGGAAGTGGCACTGATTGTGGTGGTGAAGGATCAGCGCCCAATTGGCTGCAGGCTGCTGACACGTACAAAGCCGAGATTATATCTCATCCCTTGTTCGAGCAGCTCTTATCCGAACACCTGGCGTGCTTGCGGATCGCCACGCCTGTCGATCAGCTCCCCAGGATAGATGCTCAGCTCCCTCAGTCGCACCAAGTGGTTGCCAAGTACTCCGCCCTTGGAAATATCGCAAATCTTGGTCGTCATAAAGAGCTTGATCAATTTATGGTGACAACTAATTAAGGACTACTTCTAATTTTCTTCCAGATCGAGTTTATTTTCAATTTCTGGTTCTCTTTACTCTACGAATTTAATTTAGAGTGTTGGTGGATTTATTTATTTTCCGTGGTTAATTGAGGACTACGGCATGCATGCATCTCTTGTTTCAAGATTTGACTTACTGGTGTTTAATTTTCATCCATTTCACCTTCTTGCAATAAAAGAGTGCTGTTTAGGCTCATTATGACAAACCATTAATTTCTGAGAGCCCCCTGCTCCCTTGCCCTGGGCATATATATAGATAATCGTTATTATAAATTTGAAAGTTAGCTCCTTAATTGAACTAATTGGAACAACTTATAATCCTTGTTATAATTGGTGATGGTATTAGCCATCCCATTGTAATGTATGCAGTTGCTTGAAGTTTTGAATTGTTAATTTCCCAAAAGGATATGTATGTGTGTGTGTGTGTGTGTGTGTATATATATATTCTTTTTTGTGGAGATATTAAGGAACAATATTTATTGCTTTCTAAACTTACTCTTGACGGTCGGTCCGTCTCTTCTTAATATATATGCAGACACATTACGTGCTGTTGCTATGTTCATTTAAAGAGCAACTGCAGCAGCATGTGCGCGTTCATGCAATGGAAGCAGTTATGGCGTGCTGGGAGATTGAGCTATCCTTACAAAGCTTAACAGGTGATTAACTGTTCTCAATTAAATATTAAAAGATTGCTGTTTTCATGCATGTCTACCCATTGCCATCTTGTAACATTAGGGGGAGAGGAGACTAATTAATGCAGGAGATCAATTCTTGAGTACTAGTATATATGAGTTTATTGCATGAAAAATGTAATATTCTTGCAGTATTTTGTCAAACCCACCAAAAAATTTTGCACTGGACGGGACAAATGATATATATATATATATAAAGCTAAAAGTTCGCTTTTATGTACTGGTCCCACATCAGGAGTTTCACCAGGAGAAGGGACAGGCGCCACAATGTCTGATGATGATGATGGTCGTGATGACCAGATAGATAGTGATTCTGCAAATGTGTTTGATGGTCCTGACTCCATGGGATTTGGTCCGTTAATTCCAACTGAAAGTGAGAGATCATTGATGGAGCGTGTAAGGCAGGAGCTAAAGCATGAACTGAAAAATGTATGTAATATTAGTACTAATGTTGACTTGTTATTGAACATGCATGGATCTCCATTCTCCAGATATGTTAATGTTTGTAAGAAATAACTAATTGATTTTGCGTCTTGTATGTATGTTGATTTGCTTCATATGCAACAGGGTTACAAGGAGAAGATAGTTGACATTAGGGAGGAAATTTTACGGAAGAGAAGGGCAGGAAAACTCCCAGGCGATACCACAGCCGTCTTAAAAGCATGGTGGCAGTCTCATTCCAAGTGGCCATACCCCACAGTAAGTAGTTGTTGATTATTGTTGGTATATATAGCATTAACAATTATGCTTTGATTTTCTATATATGCGCGAACACGCTTAAATTTGAATTTTCAGGAGGAGGATAAGGCAAGATTGGCGCAAGAAACAGGTTTGCAATTAAAGCAGATAAATAACTGGTTCATCAATCAAAGGAAGAGGAACTGGCAAAGCAATCCTTCCTCTTCTACGTCCTCGAAAGCTAAACGCAAAAGGTAATGTTAATTATGTATAGATGAACATTTAATTTACACTTGGGCAGGGTTTCAGCGAAAAGCGTTGGATCTATTCTATTCAATTTTAGTGGGAAGTAATGCATGCAGGTGAAAAGGAAACAGCACAATCATATTGCGACGATGTACATGAGTTTACTGATATAATGTAAGCGTAGCACTTGTACACGAATGGAGGGATATGTGTGTGTGTGTGTGGTGAATTGATATCCAGATAAGAAGAGGGCAAGCCCCAAGGGCAGCTGGGCAGGCAGGCATGGTGTTGGCTGACTCCATTTCCAAGTTTGATTGAATATGCTGCTTGTTTGTTTGTTGCCCTCAGCTAATTCTTTTTGTTACTGTTTCCATATCTGTGAATATTTATCAATAACATGAGGTATGGTGTTAGGAAATTTAATAGCAATGTAACTAGTTGGTAGCTAACTGTTGAATCTTATGTACTTCCAAAATTTTCGGTTAGAATCCTTTGTTCAGAAATGCTGCTATTTCACCTCTTAATTATTCTGTCATAAAATGAATAAAGGACAAGTACAAGAATATTTGCTTAAAAAACACAAGGTTTTGAACGTATCCAGGATCAGAGGATCAGAAGAGCATTATTTTAGATAGTTGTTATTTTACATGGACAAATGATAGCTATAATGCAACTTGCTTCTATATTAGCCGGTCCCAGTCCCTGTGGAGGATTATTAGTCATCATCTTGAACCAATCTTCCCTGAGTTGAAAATTTGTACTTCGTACAATTTGATGCGGCAAGTAGTCATCGTAACTGGAAGGAAAGAAAGGAAGAAAGATTGATTTTACCCAAGTTAAATCGCTTGAAATATGAAGATTTTATTACACTAACACAAAACAGTAGGCCCAATGAGACCTAGGCAAGCTCGTTTCATATTCAAATTTTGAATGTTTCACAACGCTTTTTTGTTTGTTTTTTTAGGTAGAAGATAGAATCTCAACAGGTATCCTATCCTATATTAAGTCTAAAGCTAAAGGGATGGCTTTTAGGAGAAGATCTTTGGTGATCCGCGATATTTTCAAATCTTTCACCATTAATTGAATTATTCTTGGAAATCTTGTTTCACGATCTTCCATATTTGTTTGTTTTTCAAAACTTTCACCATCAGAATTCACAATTTATTTATTTTCCAGATTTTCTTAATCAAATAAATGATGACGGTGAAGCAAACGAGTGCATAGAAAGTTCATCCATCGTCAACTGCCCCTTAAAACTCTTGAGGCGAAATTTTCTCCCATCCCATCGCAGAAACCATGTACAGAGTAGCGAGAGCGTCTGAGTACCTAGTGATCACGGGTGGCGGGATTCCGGATCTGAAGATCGCCAAGAAAGCATGGATTCTCCCCGGCCAATCCTGCACCAAAATTGACGTCTCCCCAGTGAATTACACGTTTGAAGCGCAAGCCATGAGTGCCGAGAAGCTCCCCTTCATCCTTCCTGCAGTCTTCACTATAGGCCCTCGCATTGACGATGAAGCCAGTCTTCTCAAGTACGCCAAGCTCATCTCTCCACACGACAAACTCTCCAACCACGTTAATGAACTGGTGCAGGGAGTTATTGAGGGGGAGACTCGGGTCTTGGCTGCTTCCATGACCATGGAGGAGATCTTCAGAGGGACCAAAGAGTTTAAGCGAGAGGTGTTCGACAAAGTTCAGCTGGAGTTGAACCAGTTTGGGCTGTTGATCTACAACGCAAATGTCAAACAGCTTGTGGATGTGCGCGGACACGAGTACTTCTCGTATTTGGGTCAGAAAACTCAGATGGAAGCTGCGAACCAGGCGAAAATTGATGTTGCTGAGGCCAAGATGAAGGGAGAGATAGGTGCCAAGCTAAGAGAAGGGCAAACGCTTCAAAACGCCGCTAAAATTGACGCCGAGACAAGGATCATCTCAATGCAAAGGCAGGGAGAAGGAAAGAAAGAGGAAATAAAGGTGACGACTGAAGTTAAAGTCTATGAAAATTCAAAGGAGGCTGAAGTGGCAGAGGCAAATGCCTCGCTTGCAAAGAAGAAGGCCGGGTGGGCTAAGGAGGCACAAGTGGCCGAGGTTGAGGCCTCAAAAGCAGTGGCTATGCGCGATGCGGAGCTGCAGAAGGAGGTCGAGAAGATGAATGCACTCACACGGACGGAGAAGCTCAAGGCCGAGCTTTTGAGCAAAGCCACCGTTGAATATGAAACTAAGGTAAACAGAAGATTTTCTGATCAATCTAATAAGAAATTGTGGAAGGAATTAATCCATGGATGCTTAAAAAAGTCAAGTTTCATCAATTTTAACGTTATTGCTCACAGGTGCAAGAAGCCAATTGGGAGCTGTACAAGAAACAAAAAGCTGCGGAAGCATACCTGTACGAAAAGGAGAAAGAGGCGCAGGCTCAGAAGGCGGCAGCTGAGGCTAAATTTTATGAACGCAAACAAATGGTTGATGGAGATTTGTACGCCAAGAAAAAGGAAGCGGAAGGGCTGATGGCCCTGGCAGAAGCTCAGGGGATATATATACGCACTCTTCTAGATGCATTTGGAGGAAACTATGCGGCCATGAGGGATTATTTGATGATCAGTGGCGGAATGTTTCAACAACTTGCGAGGATTAATGGTGAGGCTTTGAATGGGTTGAATCCGAAAATCAGCATTTGGACCAGTGGCGGTGGAGAGGATAGTGATAGTGGTACTGGTGCAGCAATGAAAGAAGTTGCGGGAGTCTACAAGATGTTGCCACCATTATTCAAGACAGTGCACGAACAAACTGGAATGCTACCACCAACATGGGTGGCCACCCTCGACGACACACCTACAAACAACTGACATCCAGTACCACTACCTGCTGCTACTCGCAATTTAGTTTTGACCTGCTTTTATTTCATCCTTCATATTGATTTGAATAGCTCCTAAACCCAAAAGCAGGTTTTTTCACAATAAGGTCACTGGTTGAGTCTTAACTTTTGATTCAATAAAAGCAGAATTTGCTTCTTTTCTGTCTTTCTATATTTGATTCTACAAATTGCAAAGCAATGTATTTTCTACACCTGTCAACATGGAAGGAATGTCCCATATAGCCTGTAATACATCTCGCAGATCAAATTTCCTTTCAGTCAAATTACAAACCATGTGAGAAAGCAAACTTCCCACACCTAATGCAAGATAATCCTCCAGTAAAAATCTAGTGCGGTATGGGAATGACAGATAAATAATATCACGCAAATCTTCTTCCCATCATCTGCGCTCTCTTATGTTAGCACATGAAGAAAATGCAAGACTACATATCATATATAACCAGACGCTAAAATTTGGGGGATGTGTTTGCCCAGAGCAGCAAATGCATCAGTCAACACTAGCAATAAATCAAACTGCATACTGAATTCCAGGAATTTAAAAAGCTCGCTGATAGAGAACCAAAAATTGGTAGGGTACAAAAATTCCAGCCTTCTAGGTAAGTCAACAGCAATACTTAAAAACATAAACAAGCTTAAATCCATCTATCTCCTCTTTTAACATAATGAAAAGATTTTGGATTGCAGCTCACATCCCTGTAAATGCCTTCTTCCCACGACCAGAAGAACCGGCTGGTATCACCTTGAGAACATTAAACCTTACAGTTTTGGACAAAGGTCTGCATAGTCATAGAGAAAGGCATAAAAAACAAATCTAATAGTTTATCCTATATGAGAAATTACAACAAAGTTCAGACTACTAACCTGCACTGGCCAATAATGACGTGGTCACCCTCTTTCACACGGAAGCAGGGGGATATGTGGGCTGGAATATTTGAATGCCTCTTCTCATATCTAAGAAAAAACACAAATCAATGAGAAACACAGAAACCATAAATAAAAATAGCAACATAATTAAAAATGAATATGGTACCTTTGGTACTTCTTCACCCAATGCAGGTAATTTCTCCTAACAATGATAGTTCTCATCATCTTAGCACTGTGGCAGGTCCCAGCAAGAATACGACCTCTAATAGAAACATTACCAGTGAAGGGACATTTCTTGTCAATGTATGTGCCTGAACAAGGAGAATTCAATGCTCATAAATAATTTAGCATACCAACATGAGTGCAGACACAAGTCATATGAGATGAAATAACAACATGATAGATGTTGGGATATCATATTTAGTCAAGGACTAAACAATTTTAACTAAATCCAACGACAATGAATGCAGCAACACTAACTAGTGATTGACAGAGAGAAAGCAGTGCCAACTCAAACACCTAGCATGAGTATAAGTAAAATGTTAATGAAAACCCGAAGGTCTTGGCAGTTGACACAATGGGAATTCGTCCGGATATCATGTCATTCTTTCTAATTCGTGAAAATACAGTTGAGAAGATTGCGATTGTATATTATATTATATAAAAGAAAAGAATGAGAGCACAAGAGCAACCACTTGGAAGATAAACCAAATATAGTCAACAAAATTAGACCTTCAATAGCCTCGCGGGGTGTCTTGAATCCTAACCCGATGCTCTTCCAGTAGCGGTTGCCCCCCTTTCCTGGCGCCTTACCCTTGCCTGACTTCTTGGAGCTGCATAACCCAAGTATTTCCATCAGCACAGTCCTACATCACAAATGTAATTATGCGTGGACAAATAAATAAAATCTCTTACCAAAGAAAAACCTTAGGCTGCTTTAAGAACGCCTTCTCAGTCTGAAAATCAAGTAAAACTCTAACTCATTACAATCACCAGAAATTTGCTCCGCACATATAGATACACATTATATACTAGAACACGAGCTAAACAGACTGTTCAAATGGGATGCGCGCTTAAACAAAGGGTTTACCTGCTCCGCCATTGTTGTTCGCTCTGGCGTGCGCGCGTGCTTGAGTGCCTGAAGATGGAGGAAGCGGCGGCCGAGATAAAACCCTAGCGACAGAGCTCAAAATGACGAGGTAATATCTATTGATTTATATATATAGTTGCACTGTTGTGCCCGTCCGTTAGTTGGACCTTTTACTGTGTATCTCTCATTAAACCCCTGAATTATAGTCTTTTCGCACTTTGCTCCCTTGACAATGAAATTCTTCACTAAACCCCCTAAATTAAAGTAAATATTCGTGTATTTTATCAAGGCAACTTTTAAAGCTTGTGTTCATATAGTAATTTATTTTTATCCTTGTAATCAAAGATAATAGAGTTGTCGCAATGTACGCATATAGCCTTATCGTAAAATTCACCGAATACCCCCAAGCTATTAATTAATACTTCGATCTTAATTTGTTAACAAATTTTGCCAAAAAGTGAAAAATATGAAAGGATGACGGGTCGAAATGCAATCTTTTGGCAACTAAACCATAGTTAAAACAACTGAAAAGTTCGGGCAATTCAGTTTGTTAATTGAATTTTGGCCGATCGTAGTTAAAGAGGTAAGAGTTTAATAATGATAGGAATCTATTGACAAATGCATTTTGATAATATCTGCTTGTATAGGTTATAAACCTGGCTTGTTTAAACACCCAAATAGTTAATCACAATTCAAATGACTGTCATCTACTTTTTTTTTTTAAAAAAAAAAAAAGGACTCAGCAACTCCAAGCCATGCATTTAATTCAAGCACATCACATATTGAATTAAAACCATTAAGATATTAGTGTAATTTGCAGCAGAAAGAGAGAGAGTTTCATTTCTTTGGTGAAAACTACGATTGGTATAAAGTAATATCTCAAACCGTCCAGCCGTCAAAATGGCAAACAAATTTCTTCCATAAGGAATGAAATGAATCTCTCTCTCTCTCTCTCAAGTGTAGTGTTCCCCAGTGTTGACTTTTCCTCTTGTCCAACAACAATGTCTTCAGAAGTGGATTTTCATACAACTAGTTACATAACATGTAAAATACTACTCGTAACAACATAGCGATATTAGCGCTCACACCACCACAAAATGTTAATACTTTGAGTTTAGAAGCCATTCAATATGACATGAGCAACACCTTACTACCCAGAGATCAGATTCTCAAATCATATGTAATTATTTGCAACCAACCATCAGGACCAGGCCACTGTGGCAGTGGGGCTGGAGAATAACACGTTCGATTCCAGAGACACTAAGGCTAAGCTATTGAACAAAGAATACCAAACTTACCAAGTCAAGCAATGCAAGGAAGCTGACAAAAGAATACAGAAAAGTGATCCTCAGAGAAGGAAGGAAACTAACTATATACGATTTTGTGTATATCACTAATAATATCCTCAGCTGCCAAGTCAGCTCAGACTCATTAAATATCTCTCTGTTCCACTCCATAACGCATAATTTGTGTCATCTCTGCTTGTACAACATCTCTTCCACCAAAAGCTTTTCAAAGCAACTGGCATTAATATGTAAAGCTTACTCCCTCTGCACCAATAGGTAGGAACAAAAATTACTTTTTTCTTCGGGTTGAAATCATTCTATCTCGAAAAAGCCAAAAAAACCTCAAAAAAGCCAAGAACAAAGAAGAATGAACCAATAGATAGGAAACAAGGTTGCTTTTTTCTTCAGGTTGTAATCATACTGTCTCAGAAAAGCCAACAACTGGAAGAAAGAACCAAAATAAATGTGTACCCTTCGACGTTTTGGACTTGGTTGTGATGGAGGGCCGCTCCGATTACGCGAAGAAGAACCCCCATTTGGATTGCCATCAGTCTGAACACATGCCATAAACCCAGTAAATCCATTAGAATCATTATGAAAATGAATTCACGAATGCAACTTCACCATTTTGAATAATGTTAACTGGTCTGCATCTCAACACAGAAATAAGTAAAGGAAAAAATTACCTTTAGCATCTAACTTGGCTAGATCTCATAGTTAATCATTTCACTTCATATAATATGAGTTAGAAAGGCCTCTATACCTGTGTTTCATCTGAGCTTGCTCCTTCAGTAGGTGGCATGTTTGGGTGAGGTCCAGTGTTCTCAGAGAGCATGGGCATTATCTGACGTAGAATATTAGATAAAATCAGCCCTTCATTACTCACAGCTGATGCTGATCCCGGAGAAGTACCAATATCCTGAGCCACATCAGTATGACTTGGAACAGAACCTGAACCGGAGGGCTCAGCATCAGCATTATCACTCATAATATGTGCCCCTGGAAATATTGTACTTAGCAGCTGCTCAAGTCCAGGAGGTAAACTATTGTTGCCTGAAAAAGTTCCAAAAGTCATTGGCCTACCATGACTTTAAATTTAGCCAGAAGTGCTTTCAAAATTTTTCTCACAGCCCCAACCACAAAATGATAGTTTACATTTATTTACATGCAAAGCACAGATATAAAGAACCCTCAAGAGAAGTATGCAGGTGCATAACCCCATTTGCATCTATTCTTATGCCATGATTACACAGAAATTAACATGGCAATGACACGCAACAGTCATATTGTTAAAACCTGCAGTCCTCTCTGCAGAAAGTAACCTATAAGTCTCAACATGACCCCCGGTGGGCGTAGTTATAAGGAAGAAATGAGTCGACGATATTTCCTCAAGACATTTGAC
>JACFYI010002305.1:90780-107152 GCA_014898755.1 Handroanthus guayacan
ATCCCAGGGAAAGCCATCAAGTATATCAGAGCGGTTGTTCACGAACATAATTTCAGTGGCAACAGAAGATTGGTACAGCATCTGAGAAAACTCTATAAGTGCTTGCCCAGAGTAGCACTTTAAGATAATGTGAACCAAGTTTGGAAGAAGGAAATAGAAAATTTTGGTGATTACTTGAATAACTAATGAAGGAAAATGGCAGGGATCTATGTATTATGCTCATTTAATCGGAATGATCCATGTATGTCCGACAAGGCTAATATTTTGAGTAAAATGTGAAGTAGTTAACAGATACTCAGATTAAAGATGACCTACTGACCTCCAGGTCTGAGAACTCGAACCATGGGCAGCAGTCCAAGATCTCACAAACAAAGACAACTGCATCACGCAGCAAAAACCCCGCATCAGCTTCTAGCATATCAGATACCTTCATAAATTGAAGAACAGAGTTGTTCCACGTCTTTGTACAAATGGAAGACTCCTTTGAAACAGTTTTAGATGCATTCTTTTGATTGACAATAGACATCCTGTATTTGACCCAAAAGTTCTTCTCAGGATCATTGCCAGCTGCTTGGTCACTCTCCAAATATATACAAATGGTGTCAAACGACTCATAAACTCCTGCACAGAATTACATTAAAGTCATCCACCAGAATTCCAATATCTGCCACAATAATCTCAACGCTAAAAATGCAAGCTCTATAAAGAGCCACCCACCAATCCGAAGCTCACATCCACCAGCTTGAAAGAATTTGCTAAATATTTTTCTAGTTTCCATTATTTCCTTGAAAGACAAGAAGTTCTCCACCCTCCACGTGAATGAAATCTTCTTCCCATATTTTCCCAATGGAGAATATGGATATCCTGAGTCTGTTTCTTGATCAGCAAAATCCTGCATAATGGACGTTTCTTTCAATATAAGAACTTCAGCAGAGAAGATAACAGTATCCTGAACTAGAAACCCAGAATCCTGATCAAAGAGACTAGTGAGTGTCACAAACTCGCGCCAACCCCAGTCCTTTGCAGCCTTCGAATAGCGATTCTGTGATTCCTTTGTAACAGACTTATCCTCCATTCTTTGATTGACAATTGACAAGCGATGGCTCACAAAACAACTCCAATCACTGTTGGTATTACGAGAATCTGTAACTTCAAGAAACACCGAAAGGTGGCATGGAGGCTGAGACTGCCCTGATGCCAGGAAGCATGAAAAAGCGTTCATCAGGTCAGAACTCGGAAGCATATATGTGATGAAAGCAAATCCCACGTAAGCTCAAAAACATCATTGCAGCAATTCAGTAGTAGACTACTAGACTGAGGAATCTGTATGCTCATTTTTTGCCAATTCGTTCATTTCCTATGTTATTTCAGAGACAAATGTTAATTAGTTAAACGAATGAAGCCCAAATTCGTAGAAGCCCGAATCCGTCAATCTTGTGACAAACCTGTTCACTTATTAAACATATACAGCTCAGAAAAGCCATGTTTCAGACCATGTATTTTAAATAATTGAATATAGGAGTAGTGACTGGAGTGATATGGAAGGGGCCCTTAAGGGAGGTTGGCAACTGTGACTATACAGAAGGGGCCATTAAGGGAAGTTGGCAACTGTGACTATCTTCAAATGGTTCACAGGTGATTATTAGCGGAAAATCATTACTTCTTGCAGATGCTGCACTTGCTTTTATCAATATTTCTGCATTCACTTCTTGCTGCAACTTGATACTATCTCCTTTAGTTTGCTTGTACACATACCAGCATGTAAGAATTTCTCGCTAGGAACAGATTTTAGGATTGTTAACTAGGCGTGTAACCCACCCCATATCTTAAAACAATGTCAGCAGAGCAACAACCGGAAGAGTCCACGACACAAAATCCTTTGAGTCTTACTCTGGTGCCTTTTGACATAGGCAAAATCACAATCCATTTTACGCAAGGGGATATTATGTTGTTTTGAGACAGTTAGCGGCAGGTTGCAGAATTGGAATATAATTACTTGTACCCAAGGGAGTACAGGTACTGCTTTGTTTTCCAAAATGTGAAGCGTATTATAGATATGTTGAAGAGACCATATTTCCCTTCACTATATAACCCATATGTCACTGGTTAAAATACGACATTATATGATGATTCCTCTCAAACTTCAATAAGAACTATAGGCAAGAGTCAAAAGGCATTATGAGCCCGATTATAGCAACAACTGAAATAAACTTCAGAATTATACAGCCACCTCTCAGAAGACATGACCTGATAGTGAACAATCCAGATTACAAAGTACATTTGGCACAAAAAATATGATACAAGTCAAATCCAATAGTATAACAAAAGTAAATCAAAAATAGAACAGAGAATAACATCAAACCTCTATAAGAAACAAAAAAGGAAACATGGTAACTGCGTGTTCCCAGTTATATTCGCCTAACCTTTTATATTTATACTGATAATAAAATGAGCAAGTTCACATAGTTTCCACGTGTTTCTGGTAAATTTATACAACATACCTCTGGGGTAAACAATAAGGCGGCAATCCCGATTCCCAATCTGAAACCTCCTACTTTTAATGCAAAGCCCAGTAATCTTTCTCTTTTTCAATAGATCTTTCAAGCGTGTAAAATTCTCAATTTTCCAAGTAAACTTCCCCAAATGTCCATCCGATTTCCTCACATTCCCCCCATTCCTCACACCAATTGGAGTGCCACCCTTTTGGAAAATGCTGAACTCCTTAATAGCATGAAACGACGTGCTAAAAACTGCAGTGTCCTCCACCAAGAACCCAGACTCAGCGAGCACAAAATCCGCCATTTTCATGTAATCATTCCACCCCAAACTCGTGTTATCCCCACTCTTATTGTCCGCGGCAAACCGACCGTAACTATCCCGATGCACATGGTTGGAACCACCACCCAGCTTCTGATTCAACACAGACATCCTAAACAAACACCAACAACTCCTATCTGACATCAACAAGTTCTTCTCTGTGTCCTTGCTCTCCAAGCACATGGACAAATACTCCACACCATTCACCACACTCTGATAGACGCTAATCCGCAAATTACATTCCCCAGCAGGAAAGACTGGGCTCATTATTTTCTGTGTCTTGATCATCTCTTTAAACAAACTAAAGTTATGCACTTTCCAAGTAAACTTCCCACTCAAAACATCCCCAATCACCGGCCCAATAACTCCTCCGCCACTCACATTAGATACATTATGCGCCTGCAAATCATAATTATCACGCGAGAAAGAAAAGGACTCATGCAGTATCAATATATCTGCTGTGATAAGTATACAATCACTCGACAAATGCAAGAATCCAGCCTTAGGGTCCAAAAGAGAATTAACTGAGGCAAAATCACACCAGCCGTGGGACTTCTTCTTGGATGAAAATCGATGCCAGCTGTCTCGGTGCACAGATTTCGAAGCGTCTGATAAATTGTCAATGTCTAGACGATAGCTCGCGAAGCAATCCCACTTAGACGAAGCTGTATTTCGAGGGTCCATAATTTGTAGGTAAATGGAAACGTATCCGGGAAGTGCTTGTGAGTCGCCCTTCGGATAAATTAGCAAACGGCAATCAAAACCACCCACTTCGAAATACTTACTCCAGAGTGCGCGCGATTTGATTCGCGGAAAATTGGCGATGGTCCATTTGCAGAGGGCGGAGTAATCTCCTCGGCGTTCGACCACAACAGACTCGGCGGCAGCGGCGGCTGTGGCTACTGAGGCGGCGGAAGCTGCGTCGCGTGATGGATCCTCCACAGCCATGGAGGGCTTGTCCGATGAAGGATTGGATAACGGGGGTGCCATCGGTGATTCCGGCGTTGATGTTGCGGCGGCATCGGAGGAGGAGACGGCAGCGTCATTATGAGGATGGTGGTGATGGTGCTTCATTGTGTGATGAGATGATTAGGTTTATTAGGTATAGTCTTTCCTTTATTACTTTTGTTTTAGTTACATAGATAGATATTGTCCTCGTGTTGTATCTCTTGATGATTCATAAATGGAGACAGACCGGAAATAGAACAGAAGAGTGTGTGCACAGTATGTTAGGGGGCGGGGATGGAGAAGAAGGGAGACTGTGTCCAAGAGACCGAGAGGGTCACTATTGGTAGTGTAACTTTTTTTATAATAATAATGTCAAATTTGCTTATCGAAAATATAGTTAATATCGAATTTCCAAAAAAAGAAAAAAGAAAAAACTCTTGTAACTTCATTAAATTTTAACGGAAAATACCTTTTTAACCAAAAATGTCAAGCATCTTGCTCACAAATGATGTAGGCAGCCGGGCCTCATATTTTTTAGTGAAAATAGAATGTTAACATGGTTTTATTTTGGGAAATATTACCAATTTATTCAAAATTATCTCTTCACAATTATTTTCATTTTCAATACCAAAATAGTACAAGGATGTATTTTTAGTTATAATATCTTATTACCATGTATGTCATCTTTGTTAATAGTTATGACTAATATATCTTTCCACGTCTTCATGAGAAAATGTGTTGATGTATAATTATATTCCACGTAAAACGAATTACTTTATTGTTGATTATTATTTTACACGAGTATTGATAATGATTTTTTTTATATTTATATTTTGAAATGAGTTTCCGTAAATAGAATGCTACAACTCATAGGGATCGCCAGAAAATGCTCTCCTCTCATCCTGGACCATCCTCCCATACCATCCCCTGCATTTTCTCCATTCATGTCTAAAAGTAAAACACAACAACCTCAATTTCTATCAAATTGACTGTAAACTCTCAAAGAAGTCGCACTTTAACATGCAACTTTATATTTCCTTTTAGAAAGTCAAAAGGCTAATAAATGAAGATTGTCCTCCCCTTTTTTCTCCTCTCTCTTTGAACCTGAATTCCTCTCCCCACTTCCCAAAAAAGAAAGAGGGGGATGGCGATACTTTATGCATTGGTGGCGCGTGGGTCAGTGGTGCTAGCGGAATTTAGCACCACTTCTACAACAGCTAATTCGATTGCTCGGCAAATATTGGACAAGATTAGTCACGGAAATAATGACACCAACGTTTCATACTCACAAGATCGATACGTTTTTCATGTGAAACGCACTGATGGGCTGACTGTTCTGTGCATGGCTGAAGATACCGCTCAACGTATGCTAACGTCTCTTTATATCTAACTTAATTTAATTGTGTGGGGATTATACACTTGCTTCTCTCTTGTGCACGTTTGAGCACACACACACACACACACACATATATATATATATATAGAGAGAGAGAGAGAGAGAGAGAATGTTGACATTGAATTTTGATTTGTGATCTGTGATCTTACAAAATGCGAGATGATGTTTAGATTCAAAGATGATATTATTTCCTAAACACGCATTATAGATGGTCTTATTCCTGAAGATAGAAAATGAGAACATTTCATAAAATGCATAAAAAATCTCAACTCTTAAATGAGGCACAGGACATCGCAAGCGATAGATGGTTATTGTTCTCACATGTTGCCAAAATGATGCAGCTATATACCAATTAAAGGGGTTGAATAGAGAATTATATTCCAAACAACTATGAAATGGACAGAAGTGTATCTTCGACATGCAGACACGAACAATTTATTAAGGGTATTCGTTTTGTTTCAAACGATAACCTTCCAACTATCAAGTCAACATGATATATGAGAGAGAAATATGATTGTTGGGATTAAGAGAGAAAAATCAAATACTTGAATCAAAAAGATCAATTGGATCATGTATTCATAGGAGAAGTGGGGATATGATTTTTTATTTTACTATTATTATTATTATTTTTTTTTTGGGTACCAAGAATGCAGCATATTAATGCTCATCCATCATTGAAAAGTGTCAAGTTGTTGAATTTCTCATTGTACGCCTAAAGTCTATTAACATCCATCAACTGATTTTATCTTTTATGTTTTGATTTTGAAATCATCTATTCAGGGAGAATTCCATTTGCTTTTCTTGAAGACATTCATCAAAGATTTGTCCGAACTTATGGTCGAGCAATATTGTCTGCACAAGCATATGCAATGAATGATGAATTTTCAAGGATCCTTAGCCAACAAATGGATTATTACTCAAATGATCCAAATGCTGACAGGATAAACCGACTTAGAGGCGAAATGAGCCAGGTAACATGATTCATTGATCCCTCTTAACAAATGTAATTCATTAGTTTAATTAACATTTTCATTATTTTTACTCTTGATTATGTGCAGTTGATATGACTATTAAAACTTTTAATTAGTAGTTGATTCTGTTAATTATTATAGGTGCGAAGTGTGATGATAGAAAATATTGACAAAGTTTTAGAGAGAGGGGATCGACTAGACTTGTTGGTGGGCAAAACTGCTACTATGCAAGCAAATAGTTTTCGCTTTAGAAAACAGAGTCGTCGCTTCAGAAACACAATGTGGTGGAAAAATGTCAAGCTAACGTAAGTTTATTTAACCATCATATCAGCATCCCCTCTAATAGTATTATAACATACATATTGGCATATATTTTATAGATCAAAATTACATCAATTGGTTTGTTTTGCAGGATGATATTGATATTCCTTGTAATGGCAATAGTTTATGTTGTTGTGGCTTTTGTTTGTCATGGGCTCACACTTCCATCTTGTTTCAAGTGAGGATCTCACCAACTGAGATGTGATTTTGTTTTCCTGGCTTCTTTTTTGTTGTGAATACTTGCTACTTCCGCCTCTTCAGACCTTTATCAAATGTTATCAGGAATCATATATTCAGGTTTTATGTATATTAGTTTATCAATTTATAAGTATAAGGTGTCTTTTAAAATATAATTTATTTGGGATCTTAGTTCTAAATACTTAAGTATTCTGTAACAACAAATCTGAAATTTGTGTAACCAAATGTGACATGACAAGTATTTGTTATTTTTTTTGAGAGAAAGTGAAAAATACTTGTTATGATTTTTATATTTTCAGATATGTATTTTATTTGAAAGCAATATAATTCTTTTTGCTAGCAAGTAATGGAATTATTTGACCTACTATTACCTCACCCGGTCGGTTCAACAACTTTGTTTGAGGTTGAATTTTCATTGCAGATGCTTATTTAATTTTTTGGATCATAATTGTTCCATATAATATATACAATTATTGTAGCATCTCGCAAGTTTTCTCATATTACATATATTGCCAACACAAAACAAGACAATTAAGTTAGAAATTTAGATTGCAATCAACTTTTTTTGTTGCTTCTTTTTAGAAAGAAACAAATTACATTCATCAAATACATTAAAATTAATACATCAAATGCCTTCAAAGGTCAAGAACATGAATTAACACAATATAAACTTTTTGACAACCAACTTTTTTTCTTGCTTTAAGAATCGAAATTCTTTCCAAAGTTCTTAGAAAGCTATATAAATTAATTTAAAGAACAACAAACTTTGTTTTGATTTGGCATTGCACTAGCAAGTAAAAAATCTTTCGATAACTAGCATTATTATAAATTATCCATATTTACAAATCTGAAACAAAATTTGTGAATTCCATACTAAATATTTTTTTTTGAATAATTCCACATTAAATATTCAAGATTCAAGTTTCATCTTTTAATGAATGTAGCATCTTTAAATATTTGGTCATATGTTAGTTTAAGATAGTTTCCTGTGTATGCTTTCGTTGCATTTGTGAAAGAAATTTTAAACACAATGGACCTCTATATCCTACTCATTAAAAGAGAGAGAGAGAGAGAGAGAGACATCTATATCCAAATTTGAAAACAAATGTATGTAAATATTATTTTCACTCAATCTTTTTGGTCAAATTTTCATTGTTTGAAGTCATGTTATGAACAAATTGTCAAATTTCAACATCAAATAATCAAGAATCACATTTGTAAATAGAAAATCCAATTAACTGTAAGAATTTGTGACAATATGAGATCACACCAATTTACTTATTGAGTTTTCGTCGTTGAAGGATTTGAAAATATTACAATCAAACAAGATCACTAACGAAAGATGCCATTTGCATGCTTTTTTTCACGACAAATTTGTAGATTCTAATAATTATGTGTGACAATGATTCGCAGTAACGAAGAATACTAGTTGTGGAGGGTAGTTTTTAACTCAACATTAATTAAAATATACCCTTATAACAATAAAAATACATAGCAGCAAATAAATAATTATTTTCCTAAAATAGCAAATAAATAATTATTTTCTTAAAAAAGTTTATCTTAATTTTAATTGATGAAGTATTTATGGCATGACAAGAAGTTAGAAGCATTGGCTAAGAGAATGACACAAGCAAACCCCGTTGCTGGGATGTGACGCCCCGAGCACTTTTTAGCTAATTCCCACTTGCTCCCTTTATCATGCGCCCGAGGAGAACCGAAGACAAGAATGACAATCGTTGCAGCTCCAACCTCAATTGCCGAAACCAGTTACACAGAGTGGACCATCAATCCATATTGAGTAAGATTATATTTCATTTAAGTGATTGATTGTAAATGAGTCAAGGAATAAAGTGACCAAGATTCAGAAGTGCAGAGATGCAGAGGCAGAGTCCACCAAAGCACAGGCACGATGGAACTTCGCCTTTGCCTCTGGGCATGGATTGGAGCCCAGCGCCTTGTATTTGGGTATGCTTGTGATTTATATCTCTTTTAAATTTGCGAATTTGCTTTTGAATTTATTGCCCATCTATCCATACATGCCTCATCAGTTGTAAATTCCCTGAAGATGTGAAACCTTGATATTTGGATGCCTGCTTCTAGTGGATTGGTTTGATATTCGGTGCTATATGAATTGTACTCGTGATCATAGTTACCTAATACTCTCATTTGCCCAGAATACCGCGAATTGGTACTCGCGTACCAATTCCGCAGTACTCTGTACTTTTGCATATTGGTACTCTAAAATTAGCGTACCGAATGTAATTAGTTCACGATAATATTATACGGTGCTCAAATTGGCATTTTAAAATTTGTAAACCAAATCATTGAATACCTTACCTATGAGTCTTAGTATAAGAGAAACCATCCGTATGTTGAACTTTGTGTCATAGAGAGTAGAGATTTTTTTCTCCAAAAATTAAATCAAGCACTAAAGAACTCATCTTTAATAATTGTCATTTATTTTGATCTATCAACTATTCTTCTTCAAAATATTATGAATATTGGCAAATATTCTGTTACTTGATTTGAAAGTTTGGCAACTAAATTATTCAAGCATACAGCATACCAGAAGAACGTACCGACTAAACCTACCCTAGAGTACCGAATTCCTCAGAAAATAACGTACCGCGTACCAAAGAGTACCGCGAATTGGGTAACTATGCTCGTGATCAGCTCTATAAGCATAAACGTTTAGCTTAACCAGTAAGTGAGCTTGATTTACAAATACCTATTCTCAGCTTTGAACAATTAGTTGAATTGGCCTTATTCTATGATTAAATTTTCTAACAAGCGAACTTCACGGTGTTTGGCCTCATGATCGGCACAGGATGGAGTTACTGCATTGCAATACCATCCTGGGTTATAGTTGCAAAGTCAAGAGATTCAGACCCCATGGCGATATTCTCTCTGTTTGTAACTTGAAGGGCTTGTATTTATCCCGCATAATGTGCTTCATAAACTCTTTTTAATTTTAACTGGAGACGAAATTACAAAACAATGAGAGATAAGAGATACTGCTCGTCTTGCATCCATGTAAAGACATTAAGTGAGTCAGTTTGTTCTCTAACTCTTCCACCTGCTCCCTTCATTTGATTTCCAGCGCCTAAAAGTGACAAAGACACGCTAAACTTAGCAAATCTTTGTAGAAACTGGGACTATGCTAAACTAAACTTTATGTCTAAGGCATTTAAGCGAACTTTTGCAGAAGTATTGATGGAAAAATATTTATCACTCACTTTTTTTATATTGGCCAGTCAGCTCTTCTGTTTTCTTCCTCTCTTCTTTGAGTGTGAAATGAACATTTCACATCCGTGGCTTGCTATCAATTATCAGCTGAGTGTTGGTCCAAATACTTATTGGTAAATGGTCTGTTTCTTGATTCTTGTGGTATTGAACTTTTTCGTCCCTGTTTTATTTTACTTTGTAGTGTCATTGTCTCAACATTCTTTAGGGGCAGTTTTACAGGCTATAAGTTGGCATACAATCACCAGAAGGGATTATGACCACAAGAGTGGAGAAGATTCAATGATTTCTTGAAGTTGCATGCTGTTGTAAGTTCAACATTCGGTTGACAGTTGAGCATCGGCATAAACTTAAATTTGATAATATATGTTGAAATATGGATGTGATTTCCTTCTTGGGCTATGATAGTTGTAATCAAGAATGCTGGTATTGATGGCAAATTTCTCTTACAGCTTGAAAGAGCCTTTCATCGAAAGAACCTTCCCTCGACTCCTCCAAAGGGACTCTTGCGGATGAAAAATAGGGCAATGCTGGAAGAGGTAATGACATTGTTCAGAGCTTATGATTGAAGTCATGTTGTCAATGAAAATTGTCGGATTTTGATCTGTGGTTTAAGCTCTCTTGGAAAATAGTGCTTCTTGCGGTACACTGTACACAAGGGAAACTCCTAATACTAATATATATGATTACATTAGTATTCATATGGTCATTCTTGATTGAGCTTGATTGTGGCCATTGATAGTGCTCTTGATGTGCAATCTGATCTTAAGAGAGTCACGTCTTGACTAGGATTGAACATCCAATTTTATGTCTTTTTTGAGGGGCAGGGCATTGTTGAGCTGTTTATTCTAAGAGATAAAGCATATTGATGCTTTTGGGGCCAAGCTTAAGTCTGAAATTAAGTTTATCATTTCTTCTGATGGCACTCAGACCATGTAATATGTCTATTTGTGTGGAGTCATATTTTGGCTTCTTTTGCACTGGTGGACTTGTAAGATTATCTAAAGGCTTCTGTCTGTTGCAGAGACGGAGTTCTCTAGGAATGGATGGCAGAGTTATTATTGGACATTGATTTGTTAAGAAGCATGGCTGTTGAATCTTTTCTTGAATTGTAAGCAGCTGCTAGGTCATGCACGTGTCAGGACTGCACTTTTTTTGCAATGAAATTAGTCCACTCTCTGCAAATTGTTTGTTAAAGTGGTGTTACATCGGAAGTTTTGTTGTTTTACTCTATGTTTACAACACATGCAAGTTATAAATATTCTTCGTTACTGTTGTTTTCAGCATTCCAAGAAGAGGGGCCAACAGAGTTGTCATTCTCAAATTTCTGCAATCCCTGAGTCTCTCCCTTCGTGTCCATCCAAATTCAAGCATTTCAGTGGCAGGGGCTCTTCTTCTGTGGCATCTGATTATGGTAGTGATACAGCTTATGAGACATCTGAGATTGGAACTCCAGGCCTCGGAAGGGGTAACGACTCTGAAAAGGGACGCAGGACCTGTAACTGGATGCTGATAAGTTTGTTAAGTATGGCATGTCAAACATTGATGAGCGCTTGTCTATGGGGCATGCTATTCCAGAGCAGCTCGAAGGTCTTCTTAAGCATAAACTGCACACAAGAGGGACACACAGTAATTTAGAGCACAATTTGAGCAATGAAACTTTTTCTAAATCTTCTTAGTCTTACCGCACAGCTAATAAGTTGGAGCTGCTGACAGAACCACATCATGGCACTCTGTTTCCTCATGTTCGAAAGCTGTCAAATGAGAGCATTGGAAGTGACAGGCATTCTCAGAGAGTCAGTGAATTGCCGAATTTATCATTTCCTAACTCCAATGGGTATGGACCTGCTGAGTCAGCAAGAACCGCTGGAGTTGTTGGAGACTCAGATTATCAACTCCGAGATGATATACACCTGCCGGTCCCATTGGACCAGCGCCAGAAAATCATTAAAATACTAACATCCATGCAGAGGCGTCTGATCACAGCCAGAACTGATATGGAGGATCTTATGTCAAGATTGAATCTAAGAAACTGCTGTGAAGGACTATCTTGCAACAAAGGTATGAATGCTGAATCTTTTTTCCCATAGCCACTACTTCATTCTATTGTTTTTTCGCATTCTCCATGGTGTCTATCATTGAGAAGTAATTCTTAGCAGAATATGTTCCCTCTACACATGCAAGTTTCACACACTGGTATCTATCCCACGTACACCTATTCGTATGAAATTTACAATTTACTGTGTCTCTCAGGTGAAGGATTTGAAAGTGGAGCTTGAAACTACTAAACATAAAAGTAAAGAGAATCTCTAAAAAGCTATATTAACTGAAAGGGAAGGGGTAACACACTTGCAGTGGGCTCTGGAAGAACTTAGGCAGAAGTCAATGGAAATGGAATTGAAGCTCTAATCTCAACTGGTTATGCATCTTTGCCATGTCTGCAAATGTAGTTTTATCTCAGTTTGAACAACTCCAGATTGATGTACACCTTCCTCGGGCCCAAAGACAGAACACTCAGTCTACTGATTTAGTGAGCAATCAGCAGAAAGATGTGTTGCGGCTCAACTTGGATTCAACAAAGAGGCAGTTTGAGCACTTAATTGATGAGATATCAAGAGCAAGAAGTGAAGTCCAGATCTGATATCAAAGTTTTTGTAAGGGAAGTACAATCTATAAAAAGTTCTCAAGCAGAATGTAAGCAGCAACTCAATCAATCACTTAAATCAAAGATGGAGGTCAACTTTAGTTGCTCAAGCATTCAGTTGAATCTATGATTGGGCCTCATATGCACAAAATCTGCAAGAAAGAATATCAATTGAAGTTTTCAAACTTGTACTATCCTAGGAATTTCTTCAAGAGAGAGAAAGGAGCAAACAAGAATCTCCTGGAGGAAGTTGCTATATAAGTTCAAGATTCTTCACGATCAGCTTCAGGAGTGTGAAGTTAATAATTCAATAAAACATAAAGGAGATGATCTTCTCATAAATATTCCATCATCGTTGAATCCCTTGGACCTTATAGCCACATCCCGAGGTACGCTGCTGGAGCCTTGCACACTTCTATTTGGTTCTTCTACAATATTCTGAACTTTGTCCTGAAGTTTGTTTGTCTGTTTCTCCATTTTTTTTCCCCTCTCTTTTTTAACTCCAATTCGTGTATTTGCTCAGTATTTATTTATTTATTTATTTATTTATTATTATTATTATTAATCCTGGGGAGGCAGGGCTGCCCCCCGGTTCTGAAAACTCCCTTGGGCTCATCTTCCTTAATCTTATTTTCCTGACTCGATTAGGTTCAGCGTGTAACTCTGGGCGCCGCTAATTATTCTGCCACTGATATTGTTACTCGGTTGGATGATGATGTGAGCTCGGTCAATGAAGAATTGAGGCAGATGCTAACAAGTATCTTAGTCAATAATGGGACATTGAGGAAACAGGTGAGCTCTCTTCTTGTTCATGCTCGAAGAACAAATAAATCGCCAGATGAAGTTGATATTGAATCTAACTCAGATGTAAATGCATAAAATGAGCTTTAACATAGGCCCTTTACGACCAGATGTGAACAATATATCTTTTTGGCAAGTGCAATACCGCACAAAAAATTTTCTTGTAATTTATTCCAAACCATCGTGTATACAATTCATCGAAGTGTTCATGTACACATCTTTAAGAGAGAGTCCCAAATTTGTGAATAAAATGGATTCCCTTTTCACTTCATGCTGTAACAAGTGCACATTGCAAATTTGCAGCTCAATGGATGTGAATTCTTCGTCCACAGGCACAGATATACGCAAAGGATGTATATTGTTGAGATTGTGTTTGATAATGTTAAATTGAGTAATTTGTAACTGCAAGTTCAAATGCTATGGGAAAAAACACGAAATCGTAAGCTTGTGTAGGGCATATTTATTGAATTTATTTCAAGAATTCATATTTTACAGCCCGAAGTCATTGTAAAACACAAACTCCCAATCTTGTGAAATGCCCAAAAAATGTTGTTTCCAGCCAAGACTAAGTGACGAAAAACTCCTGTGGAAGAAACAGTGGTATGTAATGATTCCTGAAGGCAGGTAGACTAAAATACTCCCAACACAAACAAACATATATTTTTTGAAAGACACGCTATACCTCAGCAAGAATTTTCTAATTCAGTTGGCTCCACAAGTATGTAAAGTGGCCTCCCATTCAACCTGTTTTGTCCCTGAAAAGACGAATTGAAATCCGTCAAAAATCAAGCCATAAATTGGGAGTTGCATATGCATTGATAGAATGATTATTTGAAAATTTCAACACGTTTTCAGAACAGTTTAACAAACGGATTTTACGAGGATTTATTTGAAGTCTTGCATGATGTAAAGTATGCAAGAATTAATTAGTTTTAAGGAGAAGATCAAGGAAAACAAATAAGTTTATTACCTTGAGCTCAGACAATCCAATAACACAAGCACATTCAACCACATCAGCCCCCATGCGCTCTTCAAATAGCAGAAAAGAATAACAAATTATTTCTGAATCGAAACAAAATTCACAGCATCGCAGAAGAATGAATAGTTATAGGATGCGAAGACACATTTGAATACGCTTCAAAACTTACCTAAAAGCTTAATAGCTGCAGATAAGGTCCCACCTGTAGCCACCAAATCATCAATAACCACTGCCTTGTCCCCTTTTTGCACAGCACCAACATGCATCTCTAGACAATCCTTACCATATTCCAGCTCATAAGATTCAGATATTACTTTGCCTATACATTCAAAAACCTTTTCACAATCATAGTAATATGATGATGCAGAAACCAAACTTTGGTTAGAAGAAATGAAACCATCATTTATTCAAGATACTGTTGGCTTAATTATATCATATCTTCATGTTCCACAGTCCCCAAAACAGCGCAATGAGGTGATTGTCAGATAATGCTTAGAATAACTCATAAAGTGAATATCATATGGATTCCTCTTGAAAGCAAATTCTTATTCCATTGACAAAACATCAACTTGAATTCAACTTAAATATTAAACTTACCGGGCAACTTTCCTCGTTTGCGTAAAGGAACAAACTTGGCGCCAATGGCTAAGGCAATAGATGGACCAAATATAAACCCTCTGGCTTCAATTCCTAATTAGCATTATAACAGATTTAAGTCGGATAAAAAAACACCAGCAAAGGCTACGAACACAATTGGAATTCAAAGTATTACAATGGTAAATTCTGTTTAGTAGACATTTATCCAATCCTAATCCAAGCATAAGCACTGCAGTGCACATATATAACCCTATAGAATATCAATATATCTATAGCCAGCCCACATTACATTAATTAAAATCGCAGCATTTGTCAGATTTCTAATGACAACATATATAAAATTACCTAGGATTCATGAAATTTGTAAGTTGGGAAGAACTTATGAGTGAAATCCAGAAAATTGATCAGTTGTTCCTTATTATCACAACACAAGAAAACACACAACGACCCACCAAACACACACATTAATTGTAGGAGAGAGGCAGAAAACCTGCAACAACAGAGATGCCCATGTCTTTGTATCTATCGACAAAAATGTCCACTGTGTCTTTGAAAACCTTGTGGTTCAGAAGCAAGGTGGTTATATCTTGGAACATTATGCCTACAAAAAAATCCAAGAAAAAAGAAAAAAGAACAAAGACAAAAATGCATGCAATATGCATACATTTTTCACATTGTAAGAAAAAATACAGTTAACTAAGAAATAACACAAATGGAGATAGAGATAAGCTGAATTAAGACCTGGTTTTGGGAAGTGGGGTATCACTCGAATTGTCTCATTAATCGCCTGGAGTCTAGGGTCTCCCTTCAGCCCATTTTCTGCTGCAAACATTTTTCCCGTACTGCGTGAAAAGTGTGTGTGTGGTTTCTCTGTCCCTTTGTGTGCGCCTCGCTATGAACCTATGACTGTGTTTTTATAGCCATTCTGGAAGGAAGTAATTATCAGAATCATTCTTAAGATTCTTGTTAGTATAATTTTATTAATATAGTTAGATTACATTGATAAGTCTGCCAAATAAAAGATAATTTTTGCTGGACTATTAAAGGGCCCTTGTATTAAAGTATAAAATACATCCAATTTCAATATTAATTTTGTTAATATTGTTGTTTTAAACAAATTCATGGCTAGGTTTTGGCAATCTAAAAGGTTTCGGTTATTGGATTATTAACGTATACATACATTATATGTTTTAAAATTCATAATACACTTCGTTTTATCTTTTTTTTTTCTTTTGAATTATTCTAATATACATACGTTATATTTTTAGAAGTATGGTAAGTGCATAAAGTACTTCATATCTTCTTGCTGAATTATTAAATTATACATACGTTACATTTTCAAAAATATAGTAAGTACATAAAGTACTTCATATCTTCTTGCTGGATTACTAAATTATGCATACAAAATATGGTAAGTATATAATGTTGTTCATATCTTTTTGCTAAATTATTAATTA
>JACFYI010002305.1:136203-147594 GCA_014898755.1 Handroanthus guayacan
AGAATGTCCGCGTGCTTATTTTGTTTCCAATTATCTATATATAATTACTAAAAGATATTCTTTTTTTTGTGTGTGAAAAAGATTTAAAAATAATTATTTCATGTATTTCTTTAAGACTTAAGTTCATGGAAAGCACAATAACAAAGTTTTGAAAATTAGATAAAAAAGAATGTGATTCAATAAATAAGAAAGAGAAGTTGGAATAGCAAGAGGGAAAATTTGTGTGAAGAGAGAACAGAGTATAATGTTAATTGATGAATTTTATCGAAAAACATATTGAAAAAAAAAAATTCAAAAAGAAGAAACATATAAACTCAATTACTTTGAATGCTCTTACATTCTTCATTAAGCAGAACTAATAACTATTTTGAAATTGAATGGGAACATTAAAAAATGGTCAAAATGAGCACAAACCAATTCAACTGGTCTACACGGGATTGGGTTGAAGTTGGGCCAAGTAAACCAAGACCAACCCACTACAAATCATTTTTTTCATTCTTTTTTTCTTTTGGTGGCCCAAATTAAGATTGCATTTTGAATTTTTTTTAATATTCGTGTAATGATAATAAGTATACACATGATTCATAAATAAATATTTATTTCAGAAAATTTTCTATGTATTTAGTGTTTATTTATTGTATAATTGAAAAACCATAAGTTGACATAAACATCCAATTAATTGCATGAAAAACTAAAATTAAATTCAATAATTGACAAATGATTAATTTGATTTAATGGTGTCTGTAAATCATTGAAAAGGGAAAATACAAATATAGTGCATCCGCAAAAAGCCTTAATATGTAATTTGGGTTATCTTAAACTATAATAAGTTTTATATTCTTCACATACTTAAATAAAGTTATCTAACCAACCATAATTAGCTTAACTGTAAAGGCTGAAGCAATGCGGAAAAGTCCATCAATCAAATTAAAGATATTCTACACGTAGCATTGGATGATCAAATTCATAAATGTGCAATGGGGCCATTCTATGATGCATGGATACTTTAAAAAAAAAAAAAACAAAATGTAGTGTCGGACACGCCTAGGATACAAATATGTGAGGAATATACGTCGGATACGTATCGGACATGCCATGTGGTGTGTCGGGCATTAAAAAATAATTAAAGAATTCGGATACGTGGGGACACAGGAGGGACACAGCTGGGACACGGGAGGAACACAGCTTGGACACGCAGAGGATACGTCAAGGACACATGCGCGAGGGATACGGCGGACATGTTTTTATGTGAATACAGCTTAAAAAACACTATTTTTTTACCATTTTTATAGCATAATTGCACATACCACCATTAATACTTATAAATTAATAATTTTATAAGAAAAATTAATTTAAAAAAAAAAGTAAAAAAGTAAAAAAGTAAATAAACTAAGTTCAGACACGCCACTCTAGACTTCTGTAATCCCATTTTTTATTCAGTTCTTCCCATTCTTTTGTCGAAAAAGTTATCGAAGAATCTAGTATTAGCAATAATCAATATATTCCATTAGATTTATGATTAGATAATTTTCAATGATGAAATTAGTTAATTTGTATCTTAATCCTTAAGTGATTGGGTTGTTAATTGTTGTTAAATTCTTATTTTTCAGTTGAAAATATGCCTGATTCAGTGTATTTATTATATATATGTATATATAAAACATGAATCTAATATAATATATATATAAACATATAAATATCATTGTATATATAATATAAATAATATATATATATATATTTAGCCGTATCCCTAACGTGTCGTATCCTGAAATTTTTTAAAAATTCGTATCGCCATGTGTGCGTATCGTATCATATCTATGTCACCGTATCCGTAGCCGTGCATCATGGGGGCCATCGATCCAAAGTCATCATCACTATATGTGTAATTACAATAACAACAACAACAACGTCTTTGTTTCTCACATGAAAGTAACTAAACGGGCAAGCAATAATTCAAACAATTAATCAATATCAGTCCCCTTCGGTACATGCATGAACCTTAATTTGATGAGTACTACTCTAATGTTGAGCAACGACGACATTCTTGACAATATTCATGCAACATGAGAAAAGATCTAAAAAGTAAGAAAACTAAAGTGGTTCGTTCATGAATCACCCTGTTCCAAAATTTGGAAAGCAGGCTAATGAAAGATCAAATCAAATTAAAGAGTTTCAAATATTACGACCCGATTCATGATGTGAGTTGCAGCATCTTCAAGAGACATGTAATGTGGTAAATAAGTTTGCAAGATGGACAATATTTGAGGAGCTTAAGCGTTATGTGTGTTTAGGTGTTTTCTCAATTTGATGGTCTGGTCGACTATGTCCTGATCTTCAGAAATGTTGTTTTCTCCCATTATCTCCAACACTAGCTTGGCCCATTATCTTATCTTTGAAAGGCATCGTATTCATGGGTAGGGTTCTTTTAATGGATATATAGACATCCATCTCTTTGGATTTCCACTTTCCTGCAGGATGGGGACCTCTCTATATGTATATGGATCACAACAACAAAAACTTAGATGCATTAATTACTTAGAACATCCCACTCGAGACTCAATTCAGAGCCCACGCTCATGTCTTCTTGCAAAGGATTTTGGACATGATTAATGATCTCATGTTGTCAAACAGGGCTATTCAGATCAATCTATTTATGGTAGGGCAATGGTCGATCGGATGGATAAATCAAAGGTATCTATTGGATTTACTTTGAGTTCAGCAAAGATAAAAGATAGTAAAGTTTGAATAGGTCAACAATAAAAGTATCAAATTTGTGCTAAAAATTAGGAAATGTGAGTCCTTATTCAGGTTGGTTTTGGAGTACTTATACTACCTAATTCACGTCCTTCGTGTCCCTTTTATCACCCTAGATGGAAGTTAGAATGAGGTCACATGTGACATATCAACAGTCATGTACGATGCTAGGTTCCACATAGGTTAGATGTCAGGTTGGATAAGGCCCACGAAAATATATGGAAGTATTTGACAAATACAAATGAATTTATAGGTTTCTTGTAGATTATAATTTAGTACATTTTAGAATTATCATTTAAGAATGCACTAATTTGTTGGGAAATGAGTCCAAGAAATATATAAGTGAGGCATACATCTAAGAAAACCAACGATATAATCGACTAATAAGCAATGAAAGCACAAAATCTATATAATTGGTGCGATTGCAATGTAATTTAGTGAAATCTGTATCTTTGTCTGCTTATATAAATTAAATCTAACCAATTTTCTTGGTTTAATAGCTAGTTTCAATGACCCATGATATGTGTCTGCATATATGTAGACTTCTTTTTTCTCCCTCATGAATTATTTGGAACCACTTTTTTGGCAGCATATATGGGGGCAGGGGATAAGTAGGGGACCTAACCCTCTATTATCATCACTCGACCAGAAGAATGAATTCCAACCAGATGGAAGTCCTGGTAAGAACTCAGATTAACTGACCCCATCACAATAAAGATTTTGCCCTGCAATTCCAGCTATATTAATCGGTGGAAATACACACCTTTATAGCCCAAATCAGCTTCAAGATTTTTCAAATTTATTTATTAACTAGTTTGTCTCTTTTGGCTCCAAGAAAGTTAAGTAGAAAAAAGGGAACTCATTCAACTAAGTTTATAACTAATTAATATTGCCCCGGTGGCGGAGTTATGAAATTGCCCTTACAATTAAGACTTTATGCTAAAAATTTATATTATCATGTGGGTTATACTCAACTTATATCTAAACCTCCCGACGACTCAAGTTGAGAATCATTAATGTTTGTGACCCATGACTTCATTTTAATTATCACGTTTAATCAACGAATCCATACTCCAAACTCAATTCACAATACAAGTACACATTATTATTTTTGTGACCCATGACTTCATTTTAATTATCACGTTTAATCAACGAATCCATACTCCAAACTCAATTCACAATACAAGTACACATTATTATTTTTCCACACTTAAGTTTGTCAATCTCTATTAGTTTAAGTTTTGAAAGGTCTTTGTTGATCTCAATAACTCTAACTTCTCTTGTTGTCACATTTCAACTTGATCATGTCCAGCTCGTTTAAGTTTAATCATATAAATAGTTATAGACCAATTTGTGCTAAATCTGTTCCCAACCTCAAATCAATTTTAAAAGAGTGAAACCCCACAAAGTGTAGCAAGCGCATTCCATCTCGACGGTGTAAGTACCCGTTACTGAGCTGTTACATACAGTTAATTAATGTTGGGTCACATTGAAAGGAGTCAAGTAGAGATGGAATTAGCTGGACATGTGTTGGGTGTATAAGACAGGTTCAACTGCAAGTGAAGGGGAGGGACATTGTATGTGTCCTTAATTGGGATCCACCACACGTGCAACCCAACGGGTATTGATTGGACTACTCAGTTTGATGTTGCAGTACTTCGCAAGATTTGTCTGTACTTCTTTTGTATGTATATATCTGTATGTATAGGTATATATATATCTATATAACAAAGTCAGCAGCACCCCGGCCAACAAGGTTGGAAACTGGGACTCGGCTGTCGTGCCGCCATGCAGCGCCACCACGTGAACTTCACAAGGCCGGCCTCCGCACGCCCTTTTAATTTCACTGATACTCACTGTTCTAATTAATTGCAATAATATTTTTATCAAAAAAAAATAATAATTAATTGCAATAATATATAATTATACTCTCAATACCCTGAATTTTCTAATGCTTTTTTTCTCTCTTTAATTAATATTGGGCATGAATTTGTCTTATTTTTTAACTTAATTAGACTATTCAATGAATTTAATTCAAGATTAGCGATAATAGTGATGGATATGATATTAAATTCAAGAGACACAATTGGAAACTTGGTAACTTAATTGGTATGATAAATGATAATTGGACTGTTGAGTGTAACAAAGGTTGGGATCCTGTTCTACTATAAAATTGTGTTTTATATCATATTTCTTATATTAAATATATTTCATGTGTATTAAATTTTTCTTTATAAAAATACAGAGTTTGTGAACGCCATATACTTGGCAAGCATTTCTATTTCTATTACTATATATAAACACCCCCGATATGCAACAACTTCTAATAATTATTTTACTCTATTTTGGTACTCTTTGTTGCATGTATTAGCAGCTGACTTGGCCGTGGGAAAGGGGTTATGGTCGCACACAAAACCGATACTCAATTTTAAGTTGAAAGCAATTTACTCATAAAAAAGATGATTTTATATATAATTGTTCCGTATCCACTAGATATTGGCATACTGTGCAGTGAAATTATAAACTTTTTCTAGTTAAATTAGTGGACCTTTCTTATTAAGTGATTATAAAATATTAATGTTTCAACATTTTCCAAAAATGTATTCAAAAAGAGCAAAATACATTTTCTTATTTGAAGAGTCAGCAAGCAATGCACGTACATACTTTCATAATTTAAATGAGCAACGCGAAAATCACCCAATATTATAATTATTACCCCACAATTTCAATCATGTCTTCAATTACAAGGAAGAATCACCAAACACATACCAAACGTATATATGTCTATTGTTGGTTGTCTTGTCTAAAGTCATTAATTCCCCCCACCTCACATCTTCACATCCCCCTCCTTATCATTGGTCTAATCCTCTTGACTAAGATCAATCCAACAATAATAAATCCTCTATTAATTAAATATAATTAAGAAAAAGATCAAGAGCATGCCTTAGTTTTGATCACGTCATTATGATCCAAAAGATAACAAAAAAAATTAAGAATGTTCCGAATATAATGATCATGTGTCCGAGCTAGGACCATGGGTTGTCGACACGTTGAAAATCAATGCTTAATGAGAAATTAATTATTATTTTCACTTAAGGAGAAAGGTGTTCGAAAAGAATATTAATTGTCATGATTAGGATAAGATTTTATAGAAAACGTGTTAAGGCTTCATTGTTGTTAATTTGGAAAGCATTATTAGGATCTTGGCATGGATTATAAAGGACTAATCTTTGTTTCACTTTGTAAAACATGGACTTGAATTGACCAAATCGCCTGTAAGGGTTGGCTTCGTGGGATTAGACATGTCGAAATTCACATTCACACACTAATCTTGAATTTTCGAAAAGTTAATGGGTCTCTTTTCTTTTTCTCATTTCCCTATTTAGAATTGATTGAAGATGTTGGCTATAAAGTGAAAGCACAAACTCAATTTAGATTCTTTGTTTCAATATCGAAATCAATACTTAAAAAATGCTATGTTTGGAACTTCAATTTTTATGAATATGCATATATATATAAATTAAAATAAAACAATAAAATCTAAAGTTATATAATTTACGGTCAAGGAGATCCCACTTTTTTCTTAATGAATGTATTTCCTCACTAAATTACGTAAATAATTAGAATAGAATAAACAATTAGGTTTTAAGGAAACTCAATAACTGATCTAATATATTCATAATATCACAATATAGAAAGTTTTGCCATTCCGACAAGTAAAGTAGAATAAAAAAAATTTATGGATTATTTTAAAATTCACGCATGTGATAAGATTTGATATCATCAATGAAGTACTGGAAGGTTTTTTTTGGCTAATTTAACTTTAGCATATATTATATGATTAGTCCATCTTAGTTATTAATGTTGGGGTCGATTCGAAAATAAGCAACATAGCAAATCTACTGTGTGTGTGAGTTTAACCTTTTAAGTAGGTTTGGTAATGGGGACGGGACAAAAAGACAAAGGTGGGCTATATAAAAAGACTTGGAAGAGTAGTAAACAAAGAGGCAAAAGCGGTCCTGAAACGCTTCTGTGCTGTCCGTATCAGTGCCCCTCTTTTCCCCGACCCAACTTCAATGCTCTCCTCCCATTTTTCTCCTTCCAACCCGACAATTTTTTCCCATCTTTTCCTTTTCTTCCACTCTTTCTTAAATTCCCCCCTCTTTATCAGTTTAAGTTTCAACACACACACGCATTTATACAAAATTAACAACATTAATTCGACATACTTCAAACTCAAGCTAGCTAGCTCCTGCATTATTTCACTTTGTTATAATTTATAAACCCCCATTTCTTACTTTTATTTATATATACACCTACTTTCACTCATTACATTACAACCTATATATATACAAATCAGTTTCTGTTATAACTGAAGATTATAATTAAATGGAGCTTGAACTAGGCCTGGCTCTTCCGAACCAGACTCCCATGCTGGTGAAAGGCCTGGACCTCAATTGTGCTTATAATGGCTTGGCTGAAATGGAAAATAACAAAAATTCAGGTTTTATCGATCATGAAGTTGAAAGCAAGCCTTCGTCTTTGCTATTATGGAGCGGCCAGCCAAATGAGGAAGATGATGGAGCCCCAGAGAAATGGAGTGAAAACTACCAGTAAGGCTCGGAATTTGGTTGGCTAATTTTCCCACTTCTTTTCCCGATTTCTGTAGAATTTGATTATATTTTACCTTTGTTTTAGGATTAATGACGAAGAGAGTCAAGAAATAGTGGGGTGGCCACCTATCAATTCATTGAGGAAAGAATTGCTCCACCGCGGTCAGGCTGGTTGGATACCTAACCACAGGGCGGCAGCGGGACCTGTAACGGCGGAGCGAATGTCTATGTATGTGAAGGTGAAGATGGAGGGTGTGCCTATTGGGAGGAAAATTGATCTCAGGCTTTACAATTCTTATCAAGCTTTGACCGACGCCTTGATCAACATGTTTGCTAAATGTAGTATATCGCATTTTCCCTTTATCATCAAAGAATTATTCTTTTTTAAAAAAGTTAATAAAATGTAACCTTGATACAGAGATAAATATAGATTATTCTTGGTTGCAGACACTAAAAGTGACAGCAGAGATGGGGAATATACAATCTTGTACCAAGACAGAGGTGGAGACTGGATGCTTGCAGGAGATGTTCCTTGGGAGTAAGTACACTAGTTTGAAGCCCCTTTCTTTGTGACTTTTTTAATACATCCCCAAACAAAATACCCTTTTGCTCACATAAACTCTGCCGCACATTTAATGAAATCTGTCACTCACATAGTTCTGCAATCAATTTGTTTTGTTATAAAATTAACTTTTGAGATAGAATTTTCCATTGTAGACCAGAAAATAATTATAGAAATTTATCACAAATTCTTCAAAATACTATTATTCATGCATATTTTGCTCATTTTCTAAATCTATTAGTATTCCGTCACAAATCCATTACAGATACTGTCTATTTTGTAACAGAATCCTATTCGTGACAAACTTTATGTCAATGAATTGGAACTGGCGTAATTTGAAAAATTAGAACCGCCCTTTGCACAATTTGTTTCAAACTATATATCTAACGTCTGGTTGCTTGCAATGATTTTGCAGAACATTTGTTGAATCTGTGCAAAGGATGGAAATAGTAAAGAATGGCAACTAAATGATCTGTCATTCAGTTTTTACTCTATATAGCATTTAATTTGGCTGAAGTTGTTGAGGTTGGGTGGGTAAGTTGTACCTAATTGAATCAGTGGTGTGTAAAGGAAGAAACAAAGAAATCAGAACGATTAGGGAGAAGGAAAGGGAAGGTAAACGAGGACTTGTTCTTATGATGTTTTTGTATCTGTATAACACTATGGCTTTCGCTTGTTTGGACACTAGTTTTTATTTGTCCAGAATAGATTTGGTTTGCAAAGTTTGTAGGGCTGTTCAATGGCCCAGTTATGGGACTGCAAAAGATCGAGCCTTCAGAGATTTCATTGGCAAACTTGGGCTGGGAAACTAATATTTTATGGGTTGAAGTCTTTGTAGGAATGGCAGTTTTATTCGTATATAAATGTATGGATGTAAAATTGTATCCATGCGAATGCAATGGAAATTGTATCTCAGTCGCCGCACCTATCTATATTTGATAATTGTTAATATATCTCACATATAATGGTATATACACTAAAACAACTGTAAATTCAAGCCCTAATGTTTGCCCACAACTTACACCACTACATGCTTTAACACCTATAGGAGCAGCTAACGTTTGGGTCTTCGCTTTGAATATGGAATATATTTGTATTTTTAAGATTTTTTGTTTGTTAACTATGTAGAATTCTTTTTTATGTTATGTTTTATGTTGTTATTAAGATTAATTTATTATTGTGTATTTGAAAATTCATTAAATACTTTGAATTATGATTTTCAAAGTTTCCATTAAAATATCTTTTATAATTATTAGAAAGCTTTAATTTATTAATGAGTACTCATAAATATTCGTGGCAATTCAATTCCCATACGGGTGTATATGTCCTTTCCCCGCGAGTAATCCAGCAAGGATTGAGGAGGCATTCCCCACTCTCGCCTTGCACCTTTGACATCGCTAGTCTTTAACCAATTGCAAGAGATTGAGCTAATATTTTAATTCGAGTTGCATTGGGATCGAATTTGGATAAAATCAATAATATTCGAACATAAGTTCAATTGATGATTTTTATAATTGAAATCAACCTAAGATTTTATGGGACTTGGGTCCATTAAAACTAAGTTTGAATTCAAAAAAAATTCAAAACTCAGTAATAAAATTAGAACTGTATAACAAAAAACAATAATTAAATTTAAAAACTAAGGATTATTTTATTAAATAAATTATCTGAAAAAATATAAATTTTTGTATTATTAACTATTATGCCACATATATATATTACATCTATATATGAAAAAATCTTTATGAATATTATATATGCAAGGCTATTGTTTTAATAAAAATATTATTAAAATTTGGATTCGGATGTTTAATGAATTATTGCATACATTCAATGCCAATTATACGGATATTTATTATAATCAAATTCAATTCATCCAATATTTTAATTGGTTCAAAATCTTAGACTTGGATTAGAATCTGCCCCTTTAACAATTAAAAACCTAATTTTAGCATATACTAGAAAGACTTAGCTACAGTATTCGCCATTGATTTCCAAAGGGCAACTAATATCACTTGCGGAGGGCCAAGATCATGAAATAGTAGATAAATCCTATAAATCTATTGAAACTTCACTCAAACGGAATCGAGTTAGAATTTCTCTATACAAATTTACATTCCGTTAACAGCTCTTTTTTCCTGCTAAAATACTTTATTCCTTTTTTTCCCCAGCAAAAATTATCATCTCGATCTTCCTGAAGTAATCTCAATCCAATGGTATGATAAATGGGAAGTAAATTTTCAACTTACAAGGACCAAATCTTTATGAGGTGCCGATTGTATGCGAACAGTAACACACCAATCATATAATAGTTATTCTCAAAAAATAAAATAAAAAAAATTCATATAATAGTTGAAAATAAAAATAAATTTAATATAGAAAAAGATAAATCAAATTTTTAAAAAGTCATTTATTATTGGTATATGCCAACACACCACAAGGGACATAGGCCAACCATATTCACCACCAAAATCGATCAATGGAGAAGCATAAGCAACTATCATTTCTAGAACTGAAATGCTATTTGCAAAACAGTTTTTATTATTTTACAGAACAGTTCAACGAAAAAATAAATAAAATGAACACCCCCAAACCAAACAATGGACATACTTTTCCTATTGAACATTTTGTTGCTTTGTTTTATCTCTTGTTAACATTTGTGTCTTAAATTTTTCTTTTTTGTGAATTCGAATTGTGACCCGAATCGAAAAACTTGTGGTGCGACCCAAAATTGAGAAAAAAATGAAAATCAGTGTTGGGCTCCGGGTTCGAGTTCTTCGCCAAATTTTTGTATTAATTTGAAGTAACGATTTAAGGTTATAATTTTTACGTTTATCATGAAATTTTTCATTGAAAATCAATTGATTTAAACGGAAGGAAAAAAAAAAAAACTAACTTCTTCTGCTTGCGCCCGTAACGGGGGGTCATAATAGGACCGCTTGCGCCCGTAACGGGGGGTCATAATAGGACCGCTTGCGCCCGTCGCGGGCGTATCGAACCAAATGCTTGCGCCTGTTGCGAGCGCAGAGAAGGGAAAAATGAAAAAAAAAAAAAAAATTTTGCACCCGCGAAAGGCGCCAAAAAGGCGGAAAATGCGCCCATGCCAGGCGCAATTCTCTAATCTATGCGCCTATGGGAGGCGCAACCCACTGCTTCTTTTTTTTTCGTTTTGCTTCAAAAATAACTCTTTTATCTCATTGTCAGATGAATTTTGCTAAAAATCTAACTCATTCATATTGTAAATGTTGAAAATTTTGTAATATTATATTGGAATGTAATAAAATTTTAAAAATAGAGAGTTTAAGGGAGTGAGTGTTTCTATAAAAAATATTCAATTGCTCTGCGATGGTAATTTACGCTCTGCATTTATAACCCCCTTTCTAGAATTTCTCAATTAACGTGAACCGTACGCGTGGCAGCTGTAATAAAAAGAACACACGGTGCGACCCGCACAGTACAAGT
>JACFYI010002305.1:154553-169983 GCA_014898755.1 Handroanthus guayacan
GACAATCCCAGTGGCAGAAACAACAAGAAGTTAATGCCCACCTCAGATCTCTCCAAAGACCTTGACATAAGCAGAAACAGATTCATCAACTTCTCTTTGTATTTTCAACCCTCAATTCGGGATGTCTTCAGGAATCACTTGTATTTCTTCTCCTTTCACTCTAGCCAAAGACTTCAACTCTTCATAGCCACCACTATGTGACCTGTCGGTATGTATGTGTACTATTCTCAGCCTTTCTTCTTTACTTCGTTAATGGCTTCTTTGCTTAAGAATTTTCCTCATAAAGACATAGGCTTTCTTTTATCCAGTTGCAGTCCCATTCTTGACATGAAAGGTGCCCTTACATTGTCAGGTTTTTATCTTTTCTTTCCCTCTAAAAGCTGAGCTTTTTGTCTGCCATGTTCAGTGCTTTCTGACAACATTTGGGTGTCACAATTTTCATTTGGAGATTATAAATCCAGGAAGTTTCTTTCAAATCGTGGGCTTTCTTGAAATCTCCCAAAATTCACCAGAGTTTGGAGATTTCTGGTCAGTTGAAAAGGGCAACCTTTTGGTTTCCTGGTTAGGATTCTGGTAATCTTAAATATTGCTGGATAAATTCTTTACGATGGTAATGGGGAATTGGGCTTTTCTTTACATTTCAGTTATGTGTTTCTTTATTCTGTTTTCGCTGGAACCATCATCTGCTAGTGTTCAAAAAATCGGTAAACTGGATCCAGGATTCAAGGGATCTCAGATGTACTGGATAGACAATGATGGACTGTTTCTATTATCCAATAATTCCAATTTTGCTTTTGGTTTCACCACCACCAAAGATGTCACTCGTTTTCTGCTTGTTGTGATTCACAAGAGCAGCTCAACTGTAGTTTGGGCTGCCAATAGAGGTTCACCAATTCAGAATACAGATGAGTTTAACTTTGATGATAGTGGAAATGCTTACTTAGAGAGAGGGGGATCCACAGTTTGGTCCACTGGTACTTCTAATAAAGGAGTTTCTTCAATGGAGTTGCTAGATTCTGGAAATCTTGTGTTGCTTGGGAATAATGGCAGCATAATTTGGCAAAGTTTTAGCCATCCCTCAGATACCCTTTTGTCGAACCAAGAATTTTCTCAAGGGATGAAGCTTACAAGCAATCCGGGCTCAAACAACTTAAGCTATTCCCTTGAGATTAAGTCTGGAGATATGGTTCTTTCTGCAGGTTTTCAGCCCCCTCAGCCGTATTGGTCCATGGGAAGTGATAGCCGAAGAACCATCAACAAAGGTGGCGGTGAAGTCGCTTCTGCAATTCTTAGTGCCAATTCGTGGAAATTTTATGATCCAAATAAGGTGTTGCTTTGGCAGTTCATTTTTGCAGAAGATACGAATGCAAACACAACTTGGGTTGCAATGTTACGGGACGATGGATACATTACTTTCACGATGCTTCAAGGAGATTCCCCTAATCCCTCATCGATGAGAATACCTGAAGATCAGTGCAGTCAACCTGCAGCTTGTGACCCTTATTATGTTTGTTATCCTGGCAACAAGTGCCAGTGTCCATCAACATTCCCCTCTTGCAGGTCGGTGACTCCCCCTTCATGCAATAACTCAAAAGATTCTGCAGAGCTTGTGAGTGTTGGTGATGGTCTCACTTATTTTGCACTGGGATTTGTTCAACCTTTCTCCAAAACCACTTTAGATGGCTGCAAAGCTTCTTGCCTTGGGAATTGCTCGTGTGGTGCTATGTTCTTTGAGAACAGTTCAGGGAATTGCTTTATGTTTAATGAGATAGGAAGTATACAAGGATCCATTAATGGGGCCGACTATACTTCCTACATCAAAATCTCCGCTGGTGGAGGAAAAAGTGAAGGGGGTGGTAATAAAGGTTTCCCTGTTGTTGTTATCATTGTAATTGTGACATTTATTGTTATATTGGCTCTTCTATTTGTTGGATTTCATTTCTACCGAAAGAACAAGAAAGTGCCCGAGTCTCCTAAAGAGAGTTCAGAAGAGGATAATTTCTTGGAAGGTCTATCTGGCATGCCAATCCGTTTCAGTTACAAAGATCTTCAGACTGCAACGAGTAACTTCACTGTGAAACTTGGCCAAGGAGGGTTTGGTTCAGTTTATAAGGGCTCTCTTCCTGATGGCGCTCAGTTAGCCGTGAAGAAATTGGAAGGTATAGGTCAGGGTAAGAAAGAATTTCGGGCTGAAGTTAGCATCATAGGCAGCATCCATCATCTTCACCTGGTGAGGCTCAAAGGGTTCTGTGCTGAAGGAAGCCACCGGCTTCTTGCATACGAGTACATGGCAAACGGGTCGTTAGATAAATGGTTATTCAAGAAAGACAAAGGAGAATTCATGTTGGATTGGAACACACGGTATAATATTGCTGTGGGTACGGCTAAAGGCCTTGCTTATCTCCACGAGGACTGTGATGCAAAGATAGTTCATTGTGACATAAAACCTGAAAACGTGCTTCTTGATGATCACTTTATGGCTAAAGTCTCCGATTTTGGCCTGGCTAAGCTTATGACCAGAGAACAAAGCCACGTTTTTACGACGTTAAGAGGCACCAGAGGGTACCTTGCACCAGAATGGATCACAAACTATGCCATATCAGAGAAGAGTGATGTTTATAGCTATGGAATGGTGTTGCTTGAACTAATTGGTGGTCGAAAGAACTATGATCCTGCAGAAAGTTCTGAGAAATCCCATTTCCCATCTTACGCTTTCAAAATGTTGGAAGAAGGGAAGCTAAGGGATATCATTGATGCTAAAATGAAGATAGGTGAACAAGATGAGAGGGTTTTTATAGCAATAAAAGTCGCTTTATGGTGCATACAGGATGATATGTACCTCCGGCCGCCAATGACTAAAGTCGTTCAAATGCTTGAAGGGATAAGTCCCGTCCCTCCACCTCCAACGGCCTCTCAACTTGGCTCCCGACTTTATTCAAGTTTCTTCAAGTCAATCAGTGAAGAGGGAACTTCCTCAGGTCCGTCTGATTGTAACAGCGATGCACATCTCTCTGCAGTTCGTCTTTCTGGTCCGAGATAACAGTTTCTGATAATGGTAAAGGATTCTGACTAGATCCTAGTATGAGTTTTGTGAGTTCCTTTCTGTAAATGTCCCAGACTAATAGCACAAATTTTGTAACTACTTATCATGAAGCTAAATATTATGTCTGTATTTTTATTCTTGATCTGTAAATTATTAATGGTTTGAATCATAGAGAAGTTCAATGCGTTTAACATGATTCGCAGAAAGATTCTCCTTTTATGTGCCCATCAGTTAATCTCTAGCTACAAGCAAACTTTCTTGGAACTTATTTGGAGGCTGCAATTTCTTGAAATATTTTCACCCACACTTAGTAGAACACTCTCTTCCACTTTTTAGTGCTTTTTGTACTTTTCCTCATTTTTACTTTCTCAACTATTTCAACTTTTTCTGTACTTCTTTCACTATTCAGATTTCCGAAAGTAAAAGTTCTGCAAATAATCTATAAGTTGTTCACAAACTTTTCTTGAAAGGTAACACCTAAAACTAAAAGTTTCTTGTTTTCCTTTTGGATTACTATTCTGTTTAACTTAGGTGGAAGTGACAGCGGTATTTTATCCTGCAACAAGGACAAATATCTCCATGTTAAGTAAATGAGCTGGCAGCTCTGTTATATTATAATCCGACAAACACATTTAACGTATATAATTAACAAGTTGGCAGCTCTGTTAATTGTGCGATTCATTAATTAGAGTTATCAATTAAGTCGACTTAATTCAGCTTGCAAGCAGGTACTAGACTGAACTAATTAATTCAAGCTTTAATTAATTTATTAAATTAAAAGCCTCAGATTATCTTTCCTTTAAAGTTAAAAACTTTGCAGTGTTGATAAACGTTAAGAAATATTCAACCGCCACCGCCAAGCGTTCTCAGCCCGTCACTGTGGATCCTTCGTTTCTCCGTTCAGCGACAAAATTAGCGGTGGTCAAATTTGGCAGGGAAAGGCTCACCGTAGCTTGTGCTGCTTCTGCTGCTGCTCCATTTGGGAGTAGAGGGCTTATGCATATGGCTATGGCGTTGTTTCTTATATCTTCTTCCAACTGTGCTGCTGCTACAGAGTAAGTATGAAATACATTTGCTAGTTTATCATATGTACGTGGAATTATCAAACGTTTAGAATGCTCAAGAGTAAGCAAAAGTACATCTAGTTTATCTCATTCACAACTTTATATCTTTGAAAGAAATTCTTTATCTTTGTCACATTAAGGAATCAACTGAAGAGTAGCAGCATGTTATTTAAATTTTGCATGTTGCTTCTTGACGTCAAAGTTTTGGGCTCCAATGAAGAATTTTCTTACAGGACAAGATCAGGGAGGTATTATCCAAGGCCAAGGGTGCTGGTTTACCTCGTTTAGTTTTTCATGACGCCGGCACTTTTGACAAGGATGATAGAGGTATTTGTGATAAGGAATTTCATTTTCTGGTAAAAGAGTAAGGAAGAAAAGAATTTAGAAAAGGAAAAGAAATCTTTTTGGGAACATCACAACTCAAATGTTGTCAATCATTTGGCCGTCATAGAAAAATATGGTGATATAGCCTCTCTTTACCTTCATTTTAGTTTTTATATAGCCTCTCTTTTCAGGAATAGATAGATCATAGTTTATGTATCAAAGTTGAGATATTTGTAGGCTTCAATATACATACAGCATCGTCAACCCTTGTACAAAGTTGAATCAGCTAATTTAGATGGATGCGTTGTTGTCAAGATTCTGAAGAAAGGAAAAGTTCAAGCGGATGCGATGCATCTAGGTATTTTTAGCTTAGCCAATGATGGGAGTCATTTGCTTCCTGGTCATTGAATGCCCTCTTAAAACATTTGTTATTGGTGTACTTGCAAGTATCCCGGGCAGAATTGATAGCTGTGGCTGGAGCAGAGGCTGTCTTAGTTTGAGGAGGTCCAATTGGGACCAGTAGGTGCAACGTAAAAGGTTAACTCTTGAGTCTTGTCACTATTGCTTCTGACCGGGCGTTTTCATTATCTCTTGTAAAAGTTGGATTGGAATAGATAAATTGTGCCAAGAGTATACTTTTGTTAGTTCTTGTTAATAACTTTGTACAAATTCCAAATGTAAAATTTATGCTCAGTGAAGAGTTGGATTTCACCAAGTAGTCTTGAGATCTCTTTATGTTACTCAAAGGCTTCATGAAATTATGGTGTATAAAATGAGAAGAGTTATTTCTTTACATTTTGCCTCACAGGATGGCTGATCCTGAAGAGAAAGTTCCGGAAGAACCACCGGGTGCTGCAGCCATGAAGCAGTGCTTTCGAAGAAAAGTTTTTTCTCATGAGTGTTAATATATGACTTGCAGTTTCCTTTACCTGTTCATATTGTGTTTTATTATGTAAATGCTTGGAGCAATTGTTGAGGTTTTTTTAATCCACAAAGCACAGGAACTTGTTGCTCTCTGGGTCTCATACTCTTGGGAGAAAAGGTTTTCTACAGAAGCCTGGTTGTCTGCAGGTGATACTAAGATTTTTTCTCCCCATGCCATCTTGTTTTAGTAGTTTTGTCCTGCACGTTAAGCAGCTCATTATGCAAACCAAATTTCACCCTTTGGGAATAAGCCACTAGCTTTTGAGTATTAACTATTAGTTTCTTGGTCGTGGCTTGTTCCACCTCATTATTTCTATATTTGATCTGGGGTCGTCCAACAAGTCTAGTCTGGAACAGTTTATTTGACTGTGAGGGTTGAACTCCGGGCTGGGTCAGTCGTTCTTGACCCTCTTAAAAACAGGATACTTGGAATGTGTGGTATCTCCCGATAGTGGCTGGCCAAATCTGTCTTTTAGCCTCTCTCTTCACATCATTTATGCAGGTGGAATGTCTGGTATGATGACCGTGTTCTTGCCAAGGATGATGAATGCATCAAGGTGTGCCTTCTTACAGTCGTTGTTGCTCCAATACATTTGCTGTCATTATAGTCTAGTCCTGCTGAGTCAATAGAAATTTGAGATGTAATAACTATCTTAGTTTGGCATTGTATTCTGTAAACTTTCCCCCTAATTATATTTCAACAAACGGGTGGATCTCAAAGCACGCCAACCATCGAAATCTTTCTTTCTTTTTTTTTTTTTTTTTAATATATATTAAGGATGTCTATATCTAACTTGTTGTCACACCTAATTCGGCATATTTCAGAAATATTCATCACCAAGTTTTATCTATTCTTGAGTTTGTCCCATGTTTAGTTTGGTTACAACTTAGAAGCCCCATCCGAAAAGTCCAGTAATTTGGCAGTTGGCACATCATTATAAGGGGGCCCCTCTTGACCTTTCACCACTTTAAGTAGGGTATAATCCAAGGGCCCCATTTCTCCTCTTTCCCAGACACCAAATTGTAGTATATCTTTACTTGTATAATTTCTGACTATTTTTCTGCATAATTTGGATGTTCAAAACCGACATCTTTCTGAGGACTACCCATCTGAAATTCGGTGGAAATTGTTTTTTAGTTGGAAGAAAAATGAAGATAATTGCTAGTACTCAAATTTGTCGCTGAATGAGTTTCGATCACATTTGGATATTGTCCTCCATCATACGTTTACTGGGAGTTTTAGGTTTTTGTCTTCAAAAGATTTCTAGAAGTTATTTCATGATAAAAATCCCCACCGAACGTTTTAATGGGGTAATATATTGATGAGACCGGAATTTTATTTTTTGTGACGAAACGGGACATCATCATCAAATATAATTAAAGAAACAATAACAAAAAGTCTTGTACTTTACATCTAAGGGAAGGTTAGTGTAATTTTTCCTAATATTTATTTTCATCTTTTCAAGTTAAGCTATCTGCTTGAGGACTTATTCAATGGATCATTGATTGGAGGGAGACTATAGCCATCTTCTCGGTGGCCAAATTAAATAAATATTTGGACAAGAAATTCCATTACCTTATCATTGATTAATTACCACAACATTAATCACATACTTTATGTCACCATTAAGGATAAAGCTTAATTCTAAATCCCATTATTCACAACTGAAGAACAAATGAAGTCAAGCATTAGCTAATGACAAGAAAGGAAATCACCACAAGCATTTCCAAGGAAGAAACCATAGTGGGAACCAAACCCCACAGCCTCTTAATAATCATATACATAATTTCTTATCTTTTAGACAAAGGGATTTCTTTACTTCTCAATTTTCTCGTGACAATTAATCACTATTCAAGTGAAATGCCACTCTTAATCTCATCCCATATAAGAAAAAAGGACTTCGCGAGGCAACTGGACAATTTTCTGATTATTCTAATGTATGAAAACAATTGTTTAGATTATCTTATATAGTACTTCAAAACTTTTTGAAATTAAAACGACAAAAAAACATTGTATTTTTGAATACTAAACATCACTTATATTTAAATAATAATGAAAGTATTATAAGAAGTGAGAGAAGGCAAAGACAAACTCATAAGAAATATGGCAAAATTGTAAAACAAAAGGCTAGTATTCAAAGGGATTTTGTACCAAAAAAATGTCTCGAATGGTCTAAATAACTTATAAACTAATTCAAAACTCTCGAATCATTCGATTTCAGATAATTACATATCATAGCCCCTAGTCTTGGCTAGTCTTGGGGCCTAGAAGTGGCGCATGGTCATTTAGTTTTCAAGATGACGCCAATGATAATGATTCATATATATCTATTACTCACTTAAGATTTTAGTTACATCAAGGTATCATTCCATATACTATTGTGCATTTTATAGGAGATTTTTTCCTAGAAAAATGTTTGGACTTTGAGGGATTGCGAAACAGCAAAGAGAGGGTGCCGATTTATGGTCTGGAGCTAATGGAATCAAAACCTAGTACATTAATAAGTTGACTATAAAATTGTTGATGGAAGTTAGAATAGAGCATCCACACGTGGGTTCGTGGGTGTTCAAGAACTTCTATTTTCTCTACCGTGGGATCAAACGGAGCCCCAGCTAATATATGATAGAATTATTCTTTAATGAGGTCTGTGATATATCACTGCAAGCCCTTCCATGATAAGTTAAATCATATATTTGCAAGTAAATTGATTGATATGGTCCCATATTATCTTGTAGCATTACAAAAATTGAGGGCAAAATGGTAAGTATTCGAATCACACAAATTAGTAAAAACCAATCAAATTACACACATGTACAAGTAATTGATTACATTATAATTATTAAATATTCTACTGATTAGTAAGAAAATAATTTTGATTGAGTTTACAAAATTATAGGCCTAATCTAGTCTACTCCATCAAAGAGCCCCAAATTCAACTACATTAGCAAACTAATTATTATTATTATTAGGTGGCTATCAATAATGGTATTCTAAGTTAAGGAATGAAGCAATACCGTGATATGTATATATCAATTTAAGATTGTTAATGAAAATGCTAATAATAAGTAAAGAGTAAATTAGCTTTATAGTAATTCATAATTAGTATAAAATGTCTGGAAATTTTTACTTTAAATTGTGAAGTTAGATTAATTCTACTTTAAAATATAACAACAGGATTTTTTTTTTTCAATTTTTAATTTTATATATTGGGCCAGATTTTCTAACAATGGGAATTAAACCCCAACCTTCTCTCATGAGAGATTTCAAAGGAATGTCTATGTCACTTCACCCAAAAAGTTTCAATACCTTGACTTGTTCATTTACTTATTCTACAAATTGGGATATGCATCAAAATTCTTAAATGTATTATCATGTAATAAAATGTAAATAAATATTGCATTTATTTCATAGTAAACATTTTATCACATTCACTTAGTGAAGAAAGTCATTAGTCAATCCATATACGCCGTTTCTACTTTATATATACATTATTTATAAAGAACTAAAGAGAGCGCCATTGTCTCTTAGTCTCTCATCTAATTACCTATCAAATTTTTGTGTACAACATACCTCCCTTATCTATTTTTGAGCTACATTATCATAATATTCTCATAGGAAAACATTTCGAATATAGCATAGTAGAATCGAGGAATCTAAATTCAAAATAGGCCACTAACATTTATTTTTGCTCTCATTTGTCATTCATGGTTATTGTTTGACATTTGTCGTCTGTTGTTTGTCATCATCGTGTTCACATACTTAATGCAACACATGTATGGAAGAAAGCTTTTTTTTGTTGTACAACTACATTGATATTTTATCAGATATCGGACTAAAGTGAAATAAAGTGTTGATAAATATAACAAGTATGTCGGGACACTTCGATATTTATGATAAGATTATCTCTTTTAATAGAAGTTGAAAAAGACATTTTTCTATAATAGAAGTTAAAAAACAAATAAACTATTAATCGGATTTTTTTAGATGCATTGCTCTTTTATTCACAAATTTGTTTTTTCTTTTATACACTTCTTTTTGTTGTTAACATTCTATTTTTCATATAATTCTTTTCCTAAATATAATTGTAATTTATTATCTCTAAAAATAAAAGCATACAAAATTTACACTTTTCTATCTTAACATCCAAAAATTTGTACAAATCAAAAGAAGTAAAGAACCAAGAAGAAAAAGAAAGAAAGAAAGAAATTGGCCGGGGGCCCGGGGGGGCGCGGGGGGGTTGGGTTGACAACTTCTGATAATTTATAAAATAGGTTATAAACAACTATGGACGCATATACAGTTTCAGTATCTCAAGGAGCATTCGTGTACGGGAGAAAAGATATATTTATGCATTTTTACATATACATTTTTTTTTTTCAATTTTTCCTGCACTTTCCCTTATTTTATTTTATTTTTACTTTTTTTTTTTGTTCTTCCTTAGCTGAGAGTAACGCTGGCACAACACCGCCTCTGTTTTCTAAATTTAACTTGGCCACGGAGAGAGAGTTCAATTTTCAATTTCAAGCAGCACCCACAAGAAAAAATAACGAATATTTTCCAAAACAGAGAGAGAGAGAGAGAGAGAGAGAGAGCACTTCAAAAATTCAAGAGCATTTCAAAGTTCGGACAAGGAAGCTGACCAAACTGGACCAGACCCCTTTAAAAATCTCTCAGATCTTATCAATATTTTGCTGATTTCATGGCCTTTTGATTTTCTTCCACCAAATGCTCTAGAAGGTAAGTTCTTTGAAAGCATTATACTTCTTTATTTGTCATTGAGATGAGATTGTACGGGTTGAAATATGCGCATTTATTTAGATGCGGCAATGTGTTGTTTGCAAAGTGGAAATGAGTTATTGAATCTGAATCTTGGAATAGGTAAAAATGGGATCTTTGCAGGGTTTTGGAGATCTAGAGTGGAGTTCATTCTATTTTTCATTTTTTCTGTCTTTTTGTCCTTTTTTCTTTTCCCCGGATTTGTTGCTAAACTCTTCTCTTTGTGGGGTTCTATGATTTGAAGTGATTAGTTTATACTTTGGTACTATTGCTAGTTAATTCCTGTATTACTGTTAGCACAAGATTTGTTGGTAAATATTGTTGAAACTAGGTTTTGTTTGGTTTGCTCGTAAACAAATTATATAGTTTGGGAATGGAAATGGGATTGTTATAATTTTGAGTTAGATTTCTTAGTGTCTCTAAAGACTTTATGTTGCATTCATGTTGGTGGAGATGCATAATTTTTACTAAGATTTCACTTAGTGTTTTTCAATTCCCTTTGGTGCATTCTGCGTTAATTAAAGGACTTATGATGTGAACTGTGATTTTGTTAGGTAAATAAGCGTGATGGCTGCAGATAGTGTTATTCCCGTGTCTGGATATGGGGCAGAGTTTGAGAATGGTCTTCATGAGCCACTCCTTCTCTCTGAGAAGGTAAATGGGACTTCCAATGGCAACTTTGGAGTCGAAGAATTAACCGCTAGTCTTGAAGATTCTGTCAACCTGAGCAGTAATTCTTCGGGCTCTGTCAAGGAAATCACAGAAGAACCTGCTTTGCCACTGGAAAGTCATCCAACCACCATATCTGAGGTAGGAGATTCTAAATCTTTTATTCAGCTGCATAGCTGAAGTATTTCTTTTGAAACTGAATATGAGGGTGTTCGGCAATACTTTGCTTCCAGCTTGTCGGCTTTTACTACCAACTTGTCAGCTTTTTAGCTAGTCCAAAATACTTTGGAGAGTATTTGGTGAAGTAGGGAAAATATAAGCTAATATCCACTAGAATCTCAAATTACAAAAATACTTTATTTTACATGGTAAAGAATCACTTATTTTTGCAAATATCCATTATCAGTTTTTTTTATCTTCCCTCTCTCTCTCTCTCACTCTCTCTCTCTCTCCTTTCTTTTTTTTTTTTAGTTCTTTTAGTTATATATGACGACTCACGTTTATTACTAACTTCTCAACTTTTCTGAATGTAAATCACTTCATTCCAAAGTAGAAACAATGACAAACATCCTCTATATGATATTCATATACGTGTAGGCAGTTGGAGTCAAAGGGACTAGTGATACTCAGAATTCCAAAGCACCAAAGGGCACGGGGAAGGCCAAGACTGGGAAACCTTTAAGCCCCCAACAGGCTGCATCAACAGGGTCGAGCAAGAGCAAAGATGGGAAAGAGATGCCGAAATCTTCCATTGCTTCAAATGGTAACATTGCTTCAGAATCACATCCGGGGAGGACTTCTGCTCTCAAAATGAAAAGTAAATCATTCAATGAGAAGCAAGCTACTGAAAATTCAAAAGTAGTATCTGTTCCAAAAAATCGAAATATTTCTAAGGTAACAGTGACATATCTGTGTGAACTAGTGATGAACGTATTTTTCTCTCTGTTACTATTGAGTCCTATCTTCCTTTTATGAAACATGGTTCTTTTTAATCTCAAGCAGCATCCTGGACACCCTGGTGCAACATTGTTTTCCGCAAGCGGAGCACCATCTGAAGAACTCCCGTATGTTATTTTTCGTTAATGGTTATATTCCCTAATCCCTTATCCATTGACCTCCATGACTTAAAATTGACAAATTTTACTGAGATTTCCTTGCAAGGAAAGACAAGGTCCCTAGTAGGCATCTTCAGATGAAATATCTGAACTTTGATCTCATTTTTCTCTGTTATAAACTATTCTTGGAAGTTTCATATTCTCCTGATAATTTCCTCCAACAGCTGGTTGTGAACTGTGATTTTCCTGAATACAGGCTGGAGACAAGACCGAAGGCCCTAAAAAAAGGCCCTGCCAGTAAGGCTGAAGAGGTCCCACCATCTTCTTCGTATCCTTTTAGAGTTTATAACATCTTATTCTCTTCGTTTGATATTCAATGTGGATGCATATATATGATGGATATTTTTTCTCATCAAGTTTACAATGTAAAGGTTGTGTTTGGTTTATCCTTAATTAGTTTGTGGAAGTCCTACTGCTGAAGATGCCAAACCCCGCAAACTGGGTCATCTTCCAACCTATAGTTTCAATTTTAGATGTAACGAAAGGGCTGAGAAAAGAAGAGAGGTTAGCAGTTTGCTATATATGTAGTATTAGTTTTTCAGTACTTGTTGCACAATCTCAACCTGAGATTTCCCTGCATCTTATTTGGGCAGTTCTATTCGAAACTTGAGGAGAAGATTCACGCGAAAGAAGTAGAAAAGAATAATTTGCAAGCCAAGACTAAGGTGTGGTTTTAATTTTATATGGTGGCTATAAATTTTAGGTGGTGAACTTTGATATCAAGTTACTTTTATTCTTATCAAATTTTTATACAGGAAACGCAAGAAGCCGAGATCAAATTGTTGAGAAAGAGTTTGGGATTCAAAGCAACACCAATGCCAAGCTTCTATCAGGAACCTCCACCTCCAAAGGTGGAACTAAAGAAGGTAACTAAACGCTTATTACAAAGGTGATTTTTAAGTGCTGTGATTGACATCTTTTCTTGTCTTAAATTGTAATCGTTAAATAAAACAAATTTTATGTTAACTCTTTTTCACTCTCTTTTAATGTTGACCCGATCAACTGCTGATTTTGATATAGATACCTCCTACAAGAGCCAAATCCCCCAAGCTTGGTCGGAAAAAGAGTTCTACTGATGAACCCGAAGAAACTGATACCCTCAGTGCTCGTCCAGGTAGGTTTAGCTTGGATGAGAAAGTGGCACAAAATATTGGTACCAAAGCACCACCCGTTGGCCATGTTAAGAAACCAGTAAGGAAGTCTCTTCCTAAGTTGCCCTCAGAGAAGACCAGCTTATCCAATGAAAAGAAAAAAGTGACCTCTTGTAGGACCACCACTTCTGAGGAAACTGGAGATTCTGTTGTTCAGCTGAATGACTTGTCCAAAGAAGAAAATGAAGCTGCACCTGGTACGCAAAAATTAGAGGCTGAGGCTACTGCTGTATCAATTGAGAGGGAGACAGGCATACTTAATGAACCTGCTGTGGAAGCTCAAGAACAAACCGGTACGATGCAGGCACCTATTGCAGTGTGAGTGTTAGATCTATAGCACTGAAACATGATGTATATTTCGGAAGTGCCTTCAATACCTAAAGTATCGAAGATGTTTGAATAAGTCTTAAATCAACCGATGATGAAGGCATAAACGAAATTGTAGTAAGGGTTGGGTTGTCGTTTTATCCATAGTCAGCGACTAAATTTGGTTGTTTAATTTGCTTATTTAAGTTTGCTGAGTGTGGTGAATCTGTTATCCTAATTTATGTTTGGGTACGAAATTTTGGGGAAATTCTGGCTTGGAATTGTTCTGAGGTCAAAAGTTGCTTTTAATTATTCAGATAAACAGATTCAGAAGTTGTCCATTCCTAGAAAGGTGTATTGTACATTTGTACTGCATGCTTCATCTCAGCTCATATGGAAACTTTTCCTCTTTTTCTTTGCAATTTTAAGTCTCCATACAATATGAAATCTTCTTTTCTTCAAATTGCATCTGAAAGCTTAAAGTTTACATTTATCTTTACCATTGGAGTGGTTGCTTTTACGCCTTAGATTAGAAGGGTAAAATAACCACATCAAATCCAATCAACTTCCGAAACAGCACGCACTTTCCCGTCTAATCTTGCGTGCTGAAAATAGTCATATACTTCCACGCGTATTAGTGAAAGCTACAGGCACCTAATGGCTGCTCGAGCGTAAGATGGCCGCTCCTCCTCTCGAAAGTACACATGCAAAATGACATAAAATAAAAGAATTCCTCATAAATCAAAAGAAAAAAAAAACTTTTCATTCTTACGGTATTACGATCCCCATCACGTAAGAGTCTGTGCTTCTAGGCAATTCTCATAGGAGTCCAGTTATAGGCCAATCACGCCTGAGGGCTACACCAGCCGACAACTCCTCCTTGTAGTTTCTCCTCAAGCAGCCGACCATGGCCAATTACTCCAGCCCACAATCCCTCACCCCCGAGTATTCACCTTAGAAGAGTCTCTACTTGCGGGCCAACAACACCCAATTAAATGGGCCACGCTCAATGAATCTCTGCTCATGGGCCAACAGCACCCGATCATATTGGCCCACAACACGTTGCGGCCTCCACTTGTCAAGTCACACTCTTTTCCTGACTAAGATGCAGCTCGTGACATCACCAAATGTAAGGAAAGGACAACTAAAGTCATAAATGCATGCATTCAAGATGAATAAAGATGATCCGAAGTCTTGCTACCACACTTTACACGCAAAAGCTATAGAGCAATGGCTTTTATTCATCCACAAACTGGAAACATTGTTACAAACGCAAGTAGGATTTTCATCGACCATTACATTAACAACAAGGTTGCAAGGGAGACAGTTCACAACAAGAGAAACCTGCAAAACAAGGGCTTTGGAAAACAAAAAACAACCCTCCGTAGGCAAGAGAGGCTGTCATGGCAGAACAAAAGAAACGCTGCCACGGCCAAAGCCCAAGAAAGCAAGGCAACAAACGTAAACCTGCCAAAAGCAACCCTGAAACAACAACCCTAATACAGACAGAGACGCACAATATGGACGACTCGATGAAACTAAAAACAATCCAACTTAACAACACAACAAGCTTGTACCAGAAGCTAAAAACATCATCAGAGGACCACTCACCAAGATCTAAAGATCCAGAGCCCACTGTCAAGAGATCTCAGCTAAGTGTGGTATAAAAGAAGCAACAGCTTTTTTTGAAAGCTGCAAAAACTGGTATGTTACCACATTAGCTGGGAAAAAAAAAAGTGAGACTTACGGACTGAAGACCAAAGACCGATTCTGATGGACCCAAAAACGACGAACTAACTGCTAGATATAAAAGCTTTACTAAAAAGTGGAAATTCCTTTTATCCCCCATCATCTGTGGCTTTCGATTCAATTCCTGAGCGGGGTCTTGAAGGTGTTCCAGCCTTAAGAAAGTATATCGCACCTCCAAATTTGATCCAGAAGCAGATCAATGGTGCCAGAGCAGAGTCCACGACAGTGCTGGATGTTCAACCCCACCAAAGTTTTACCCAGCATGAGAAGGAAAGGAAAGCTTTTGTCAGAAACCAAAGAGCAACCTG
>JACFYI010002305.1:170083-191779 GCA_014898755.1 Handroanthus guayacan
GAATCATTTGCCTTCTGAGGATTCGATTGGATCATAGGCTCCGTAAATTGGGGGACTTTAGCAGTGCATAATTCATCCCTCCGGATGCTACTCAAAAGCATGAGCCAGCGCTTTGATACACAGGCAGAAGCACTCCTCCCTTGGCCATCGGGAAGACGTCGGAAAATCTCAAAGAGGCACTCATCAGGAAGAACTTCAATGGATGGCTGCTGCTTTGGTTCTTCACTGACGACAAATGGAGCACAGATACGAGATCTTTTGCGAGGCAGAAAGTACACATCCACATGGTTACCAAGGGACAAAAAGGAGCTTGAGTCTTTTTTACTAGGGAGAAAACCACCAGGGCAAAACTTGTCAACATCTGTAAGCAAGGATATGAAAACTCACATCAGATATTTTGCAAAATTATCACATGAACAATTTTCCAGCTAGATCAGGCAAAAATTTTGAGCTGTTATAACCAACTTAACAATTCAGAACATCTCTTTTGTATTGATAATCAGCTTTGGTCTAAGTTTTAATCAGTCGACAATAAATTCACCGAAAACCAGCAAAGATGTGAGAAACTCCTACCACTTTCAAGATTGAAAAATTGAGCAATACGTATAACAACAAGGTATTGCTTGAAAATTACCAGATTATAAAAGACAGGTGTACAGAAGAAAAAGATACAAACTTTCTGCAAAAACTATATAAAGACTTTAGATTAGAACACTGCGGTGTATGTGTATGAGCAATTTTAGTGTATATTTCAAGAAAACAACAAGATCTAGCGAAAAACAAAGCACATAAAGCTAAAGAAATTAATTTTCAAGAAAACCCTACATAATATTTCATCTCAGTAGAAGACTTTAAAGCATGCTGGAAACAGAACAGCATGGAATCCCATATACCATGAAAATCACAAGACTAAAACAAACTAATCAAACCCATGCAAAGATCAAGACTTTAAGCAAAACCCTCAAAAGATCAGAGTTCATACCAGTGAAATCAAAGACTTTAGACATGGCAACACTGAAAAAGGCCCAGGGAAGTCAAATCCAAGCCCAAAAAACCCTCCGGCGAGAGCAAAAACTAACAGATCAATCAAGAACAAGATTATGAACAAGGCCCTTAGAAGAACTGAATGCATCAGAGGGAAAAAGAAAGGGAGAAAAAAAAACAAATCAAAGGCAAGAGATCATTGAAGAAACCCTGTGGAATAGGGCAAAAAGAGGAACAAGGGATAAATGTGGTGGGTGTAGTTTACAAAAACTGAATGTAGGCGTGGTGCTATATCTTATGCCATATCTTTTGTTGTCAAGAGGTGGGGTCCTTTTTTATTCCTTTTTTTTCTTTTCTCTTTTCTGAGAGAGGGCCAGAGGGGGGTTACATGCAATGAACCAAACTTTGATATGTTCAATGCTTCTTGATTTCACTGTTCAGAAAATCATCACTGTTCAATCGCGGAAGGGCCAAAACTTATCATTCAAGGCGTACCAAATCCAACATTACGTAATAATTACCTTTTTATTTATGACAATTTGTATAAACAGAGACCGCAATGCCTAGCCGCTTGAGTTTATTTGTACTTATTACCGCGCTACACGTAATACTTCCAGTTTCCCCACACTTTATGCAAGTTGATGTCTTGGATCAAGAAGAAAGTTTATTTTGAGGAAATTTGCTGGAAAAGTTGGAGGATGGATGTACGGAATCCAAGTTGTTGTATAATTTAATAAATCATTATCTGGTTTTATCAAAAAAATATTATTTAAATTAGTTCTTTCTTTCTAATATAGAAATTTAGTTGTCGGTGAGCATCCTCTATCGTTTCATATTCATGAATCATGCAAATAAAAACTCTCTCTACCTAATCCAAGCTTGAACAATCTGCACTTCAAGAAAGCTGTATGCTGAATTTGTAGGTTTAATATTTTTATTTGTTTATTTTTTGGCTGTTAGGAGTTTTTTTTAATTATTTTCTCTATTGCTTACTCTATTTGTAGACGAGTACTCCAAAGTCCAATTGGATTACGTTATAAGCATAGTATTGTACTCCACTCGCCTTAACAACTCATGGAATGTGGGATACTTAATTTCTGGAGTATATTATATCTACGTATTAGATTTTAATCAACTTTAACTCAAAAAAAAGATTTTAATCAACCAATACATCAACCCCACTAAACCTAATTAAGTAATTTAGTATCTAATTTTCTAAACAAAATTTGCAAATCTTAACTGGCATTTACTTTAATACAAAGTTAATCATCCCAATTAATATATTCTCTAATCCTATAATTAAAAAATTAAAAATTAAAAGTAATATTAAGGTAAAATTTGTTGAAGCATTTATGGAGATTATTTAAGATTAATAATAACCATGTAAATTCTCTGAAAAGAGACATATTTATTTATTTTTCACGTTACTTCCAACTCATCCCATAGTGCAATTTGCATGAGGAGGGTTCCTTTGCATTTCATCCTTAAAATACGTTTTTGGACTTTGGTGCAAGTTGAGAGGGAGCAGCCTCTATATATAATAAATATTATTGTCATTTAATTGTTAGTAATTATCAACTAATTTGGACTGATTCTCACATGATTATTATTTGTCGCCAGTCAATGAATTACCGAAGTTATGTATTCCAATATTTTCTCATGTCTCATGTTTTGTGTGCATGCATTGGGAATGTAGACATACGAAATTAAAACTTATGGTGGTCCCTTTACATCAATTTGCCCGACAATTCACCTCAAGAATTTGATGGGTTCCTTTGACCAATTTGAACCATTAAGGGTCCACTTTTTGAATAATGCTTTCACATTTCTAAACAATCAAGAAAAGAATACTGTACGATTTTATGAGAAAAAAAAAAAAAATCACCTAATTAATGTGAAAGCCTAATAATTTAGTCAATTGTGCTGGTTGTTATGATGGCAAATGTATGGTGGCTAAGAAGCATTGACCTTATGACGTTATATAGGGTCATTAATTTATTTCATTACAGTTACAATTTCATTTTTCAATTTTTTTTTTTTTAATAATTTATCCTTGTTTAGATTTTTAATGGACTAGTCGAAGCCCAACCCAACTCACATGGGTCCATTCTCTACTCACAATGGATTTAAACTCTTTTTCCGGCCCTTTAGCATGAAAAATATGATGGCAATTTGATCTAATATCATTCTCCTATATATAGAATGTTTGCAAGAAGTTTTATTATTTTTTTTAAGACATATAAAAGTATAGAAAATGTTGTAGAGAAAACTAGAATTAGTGTTAAAAAGATGATTATGGCTACTCTAAGTTCGAGTCAAACTCCAACCAAATAATTCCTATTTGTAGCTCGCGAACCAGTTCGTGAGCCAATCCTTTTCATATTAATAAAGTAAGGAATTGATACATATTTAATTTGCAATTTATTTAACTTCTAATGCTAATTAACAACAGTTCACCACATTCCCTTCAGCTCAACTCAAACTCAAATAGTTAAAATAGGAGGATGTTACTCGAATTTGGTGCCAAGAACTTCAGCTTTGGCATCAGAAAAGAATTCAAACCCCGGAAGAGCTGCAATCTCACCCTCACTAGATATACTAACAGGGTAACTAAGACGATGGACCGGAAGATCATATGCAGGCTTTTCACTCGTATAAATCTTCCAGTTTTCATCACCAATTGCATTAACACTTCTAACACATCTAAGGCTTTCTGGATATAGAAAATCGTCTTCAAACCGAAAATGTTCGGTTTCCGGTTTTATTGTACCGTGTCATTTAAATCAAAGGTGAATCCATCATATAATCTATCGGCCTCGTATATGTTTGCATGAAGTGTCCCATGAAGCAAATGTGGAGCCATCTTTTACCTAATTAAAATACTCGTAAAAAACTAGACAAGTACTCATATATGTGTGTGTGTGTATTACATAGTACTTTGTTAAAAACATCAAACCATTGTTCCTAAAGATAATATCCCAAAAGCAATGAATATGAACCTCATTGTAGCAACAACTTCTTAGTACGATCAAGAGATTCCTACTGGATGATGATGATTTATGAGGAAACCTAAAGAAAACAAGAATTTATATAGAGGCTCTGTTAACTTTTATTTGACGAAAGAAATATCTTTTGCCACGAGTTTTAAGGTTTTTTGTTGCAATTTGGTAATTGATAACCCTTGTTTGAAAGTACAAACTCCAGAAGAAACTAATTTTGTGCCTTGTTACCTAGGAAATGAGTTTAAGAAAATAAAATTCCAGGGAGAATGGATGACAAATGGAAGTAATGGAGGATTGTTAGATGGGCCAACTTCTCCTTGATGAATGGGCTAACTTGAGAATTGCAAAAGGAACGAAGCGAAGTATAAAGGCAGAGGCACGATAACCTGGAACCTAGGTTTGGACATACATAAATGTTTTCGTGAGATTTACGAACGTGTACTTTCCTATTTCAATAACTAAGGTTATCTTTTATTTATTTATTTTTAACTTCTTGTTTAAAGTCCTTTCTTTTTATTTTTGGCAATTGTTTTCATGTTATAAGATTATTGTCTAGAAAACAACAAAATTGTTTCTTTACTGGGAAACATACAAGGGATTGATGAGAATTTGTCAATTCTCTAATGGTTCAAAGTACCTGTCTTCACGCAAAGACAATGATGTCTTGACTTTTGCTTAGTTAAATAAATAAATAAATGAAATAAAATAAAATACTCGTGCTTAAGTAGAACATGTGCAAAGATTTTATTAAAGAGAAAATCCTGCAGAATACTAATTAATGGTAGAAAGAGAAGGGCTTGTATTTCGTTGCCATGATTAGAAAATGGAATAAGAGGACTCAACAATATGTTCTTATTCCTTTAGTTTTCAATCATCTCCAACTTGTCCCTAGGCCAATAATTTTGTGTTATTAGGATAATAATTAAGATCTAGATATATGCTCTACACTTTACAATATTTATCCACTTTGACATGTCCGATTGAATAATTATATAATATTTTTTAGTATAATATTCTATATCTATATATATATATATATATTTTTCCTTTCCTGACAAATTTGCATAGTATTTGTTTGAAGAAATTATATTCGACTCCATTTGTATAGTTTAATCTCCTTAAGATGTAGGGGGAAATTCACAATTTGCAACAGAACGAGGGGCCTAAGAGCAAATAAAAGAAACCAACAACCACAAACGACCTCTATCGGTCAAACCAACGGGATTATTTTAACTCACAAAATCACTTAAATTACCGTCTTTAGGTCAATGGATTATTGATAAAGTTTATCAAATCTAAATATTTAAAAAAAAAAATACCAATATACCATGCACACTCAAACATGAACATATAATAATTAGAATATAATCAATTATATATAATATATATGCATGCATGATTATTTATGCATTATTTATAATTATGCATAAATAGCTATTACTTTGATATATATATATATATAGAGAAGAGCATTTAGAAATATTTTATAAAAACATTTCAAAAGTGCTTGATTCTTTATTACTAGTATCTTAATAGTAAGGCTAAAGAATTTTAGTTTCAATATATAACATTATAGAAATATATAAACAAAAATTATAATGCAAGTATACAAAAATTTAAATTATTTAATAAATCGAGTTTAAACTTTTTTTTTTCCCCCGGAAATGAGCATGAATATAATAGGAAAAAAAAAAAAAGGAGGGCAAGAAAAAATGAAAAATGAAAAATGATGGTTTGTGTGCATGCACTAGAAACTTAGACATACGAAATTAAAACTTATGATGGTCCTTTTACATCAATTTGGCCGACAATTTACCTCAAGAATTTGATGGTTTCTTTTGACCAATTTGACGCATTCTCCAGTCACCATGAATTAAAACTCTTTCTCGGGCCCTTTAGCATGAAAAATGTGATGGTAATTTGATCCAATAACATTCTCCTTTATACAACGTTTACAAGAACTTTTATTTTTTTATAAGACATAAAAGATTATAGAAAATGTTGTAGAGAAACTACAATTAGAGTTATAAAGTTGATCTTGGCTACTATAAGTTCGAGTCGAACTCCAACCAAATAATTCTTGTTTGTAGCTCGCGAATCAGTTCATAAGCCAATCCTTTTCATGCTAATAAAGTAAGGAATTGACACGTATTTAATTTGTAATTTATTTCACAATGATCAATGATATCACAGGGAAACTTATCTCACATTTCTTAATTTGTTTCACTTCTAACACTAATTAACAACAGTTCACCACATTCCCCTCAGCTCAGCTCAAGTAGTTAAAATAGGAGGAAGATAGTCTGATTTGGTGCCAAGAACTCTAGCCTTGGTATCGGGAAAGAATTCAAACCCCGGAAGAGCTGTAATCTCACCCTCACTAGATATACTAACAGGGTAACTAAGGAGATGGACCTGAAGATCATATTCAAGCTTTTCACTCGTATAATCCTTCCAGTTATCATCACCAATTTTATTAACACTTCTAACACATCTAAGGTTTTCTGGATGAAGAAATGCGTCTTCCTCTTCAAGTTCGAGCAGGAAATGTTCGGCCCATAATGCCATTCTGAACCCAAATATCTGACCCCTCGCTCGCTGCGTGTCAGTAGCCAGATGATTAGGCTGAAATCCCCCCATCGCTATCTCTGAATCTCGTCCGCCATCCATTGATCTTTGGTTGATATTCGCTGATCCAATGATTATGTACTCGTCATCCACTGTGGAAATAATGTTGAAACACATATAATCAAGAAGAAGTTTGCGTACAAAAAATGAATGGAGCATATATATATACATACACACACACACACACACACACAACATGATTAAGATCATTCAGGGTGCGTTGCTTGCTTACCTATCATCATTTTGGAATGAACATATATCATGAATCTTCTCGACTCTTGAGCTCGACTGTAGTCGGTATCAGGATCAGGTTTTTCCGGAGGTATATATTCTTCGGGATTCTTGATTTCCCTATTGCCTAAGCAGAAGAAAGTTAAGTATTCCCTAAGATTTACGTTTTTAAGTCCTTTGGCTTTTAACGCGTTGGATATATCTTTGTACATCATCTCCATTGTCCTCTTTTGCCAATCCAAGATTGCCTGAACTGAACCGCTTTCAGGTATCCCTTCAGGCCACATGGGAATAACTACATAGACAGTAAATCTTTCCCCAGCTTGAATCTTACTTACTATCTTTAAAGAAAGCTCTTTTGGTATGGTGTGCAATGCGTTTATATCCTCGATCGTTATATCGTTTGTTTTTTTCCAATCAAATGAGCTCCCGAGAAAGTATTGATTCTCAATGTATATGAAGTTTTTTGCCCTGCGAATCGCGTGGATGTAGGCATCTTGAATGCTTCGATCGATCACATTATCCTTCCCACTAACAAGGCCTACTTCTGCTGCTGCTGCTTCCTCTGGTTCTTCTGGGAATCCTAAAGCAGCTCCACCGTCTATTGATCTAAAAATTTGGACATTCCAGGTTTCAGGATCTTTAGACAAGGGGAGTTCTGTCACTTTTACGATGAATCTGTCCAGTTCCTTGATCGAGTAAATAAACTTATTTCCCACCTGTTTTTTCCACCGTTGTTCAAAATTATACAACACGTCCCAAGCTACAGGCCCTTCAAGACGACAGTGGATATCATGCCAGGGCTCCCTCGGACCACCTTTCTTGATGGAAGATCCTGGAAAGTTGGGCTGGTGAAAATCTTCCTGATGAACCGTGTCCAACGTCCTAAAAAGCAAATGATCTCTTGTATCGTATCGTCCATCACAAAGATCAATACCACCAAGAAAACTAATTATCCCCCTTTTCGATCCGGGGTATTCACCATCCACCACAACCGTCTTTTGATGGTGTGTAAACATGGTCGAAACCTGAAACCCCTGAAAAATACTAGTTCCCTCGTCAGGATTACGAGGGCATAACACACAACGAACATTGGTGTTCTCAAAATACACTTTAGTTTCTTGATCATGAGTGTCCATTAGGCCATCTTTCTTGAATTCTGGAACAGAAGTTCTGTCATCCCACACGAGCATTAGAACATTAACACCTTCATCTGCTTTCTTTTTCAACAGCTCTCCAAGAATCATTTCTCCTCCGGGTTTTTGCCTCTCCGGGTCCCTTATAAGCTTGATTTTAGTATAAACAGACCAACCCGTTATGTAGATCAAGTGTTCAGCATTATTAATTGCATCGAATATGTCTTCCCAACATCTTTGAGGCTCACAAAACCCCATAAGTTTGAGCCCCTTGGTGAACTCATCATCTGGAACATGGGCATCTGGATAGAGCGTGACTTTACATCCCCGTCTCAGTCTGAAAAATGTATGAGGCACACCTCCAAATGATGGAGTTTTGATACCTTGAGACCAGTTATTTTCTTGAGTGACAGGGTAATACTGCAGTTTTACGTGTATTACTGGACTTCCATGAATGAGATTTTTATCTTCGTCCTTTATGTCAAGCCATCTATCCACCGCATTCCCACTAATAAGTTCCTCCACAGGTAAATATGCTCTACCAATTAATGTTGCTCCTATTTTATCATCATCTTTCACGGTAAATATTATTTCAGAAACTGTATGGGCACAGTAAATGTGAAAATTCTCGTACCAACGCGGGTTGGATTGCTCGTTTTGAATTATTCTAGTTCTTGCCACCCTTGCCCTTTGTAAATCGATGGTGGCGTAGAGTTTGGAACCGACAATCTGTGCAAAGTTTTATTAGCATCTGTAGGTTGATCTTCGTTTTAACAAAAAAATACTTTACTATCTAAATCGTGCAATATTTTTCTCGCTTGAATTATTATGAGATATGCACTACATTCAAACATTCGAAATTGAAGAAAAATGTAAAACTGTTTATTTAATGAGACTGATGCTGAGAAATGACTAATATGCTCCAAAATTGGATGATTTTATTATGTAATTCTTAAAGCTTCATTTTCTACTGCTGGAAAAAAAAAAAATCTGACTATCAACAAAATTAAAATAAAATTGACAAAGTATAAAAACACGAATAATTTGAATGCAAAGAATTTTTTGGTCTTTTTTTTTTTAAATAAAATAAAATAAAGGATTTTTTGGTCTTCAACAAATATGTCCTCAAGAGACAAGAATGCACCTCAGGCCGGCAAAGCACAAATCTCTTGACTTCTGACAGGAATCTTTTTGTCCTTTTCCGTGGACCGCCAGTCTTCAAACAGCAGATCATAGGAAAGTAGTTACAAAAATCGGAGATTAATTCAGGATCATATTAATGTATTTTAGGAAAAATTCGATTTCAACATTAACAAATACTTTTGTTTGTTCATTTAAAAGAAGAAAATATCATACCGTGCCACATAAATCAAAGTTGAATCCTTCATATAATCTATCAGCCTCGTATATAGTTGCATCAAGCGTTCCATGAAGCAAATGTGGAGCCATCTTTTATCTAATTAAAATACTTCAAAACAAGTACTCATTATATATAGTACTATGTCAAAAACATCAAACTATTGTCCCTAAAGATAATAATATCACAGGAGAAATGAATATGAACCTGAATATGGCAACAACTTCATAAAATAATGATGATCTATGAAGAGACCTGAAAAAAATAAAAATTTATATAGAGGTCTTGTTAAAGAATATAGAGATTAACTTTTATTTGAAGAAAGAAATATCTTTTGTTATGAGTTTTAAGCTTTTTAATGTAATTTGATGATTGATATCCCTTGTTTGAAAGCACAAGCTGCATGAGAGATCAATTTTGTGCCATGCTATTTCCGAGGAAAAGAGTTACATAAAGAATCCAAGGAGAATGGATGAAAATGGAAGTAATGGAGAATTGTCAAATGGGCCAACTTTTTCTTGATAAATGGGCTAACTCGAAAATTGCAGAAGGAAGGAATTTAATTGTGAAGGCATGGTATGATAACTTGGAACCTAGGTTTGGACATACATAAATGTTTTTGTAAGATTTAAAACTTGTACTTTCCTATTTCAATAACTAAAGTTATCTTTTATTTATTTAATTTTTGTTTCACTTCTTGTTTAATATTCTTTCCTCTAATTTTATTTTTTTCCTTTTTACAATTATTTTCATGTTATAAGGTTATTGTCTAGACAACAACAAAAGTTGTTTCTTCATTTTCGGGAAATATAAATTTGTTAATCTTCTCATGACTATTGTTAATTTTTTCATGCACACACTAGTGATGGATGAGAATTTGTCAATTTTTTAATGGCTCAGAGCACCTGGCTTCACACACAAACATTTTTGTCTTGACTTTTGCATAGTTAAATAATTAAATGAACTAAAATACTTAAGCAACAAAAAAAAAAAAAAAAAAAACCCTAAAATACTTGTGCTTGGAGAACATATACAAAGGTTTTATTAAAGAGAAAATCATGCAGAATATTAATTAATGGTAGAAAAAGAAGGGCTTGTATTTCGTTGCCATGATCAGAAAATGGAATAAGAGGACTCAACAATATGTTCTTATTCCTTTAGTTTTCAATCATCTCCAACTTGTCCCTAGGCCAATAGTTTTGTGTTATTAGGATAAAAGGATCTAGATATATGCTTTACACTTTACAATATTTATCCACTTTGATATGTCCGACTCAATAAATTCTGTAATATTGTTGAGTATACTTATCACACTTTTTTACTTATAATAACCGATAAGTGCATGAGTTCTTTAACTTTAAATACGTCATTATTTATGCCTAATATACTTCTATGATGTCCAATTTGATCAAAAAATAAAAATAAAAATTAAAGCTTAAACTATCATAACTTTTAACATGCACAACCATATGAAATCTTCTCATTTTACTTATTTTCTAAAATTTGAAAATGCTAATTTTAATTCATATCTATTTCACTTAAATTTAAAATGCCCACCTAAAACAACATATTTATGAGGGCAGAAAGAAGCAATATATTTATGAGGATAGAAAGAAACAACATACTGAAGGATAATATTATTGATTTATATCATCATTGCTTAGTATTTTTCTTTCTTTCTTTCTTTCTTTCTTTTTCTTTTCTTTTTTTTTTTTGCTGATAAATTTGCGTACTATTTTTTGAAGAAATTATATTCAACTCCATTACATAGTTTACTCTCCCAATATGTAGGGGGAAATTCACAATTTGCAACAGAACGAGGGGCCTAATAGCAAATAAAAGAAACCAACAACAATAAACGACCTCCATCGGTCAAACCAACGGGAATATTTTAACCCTCACAAAATATATTCTCTTTAGATTATTCGCATATTCCCGCCTTCATCACACCATCGAATATTCTACTCTCCCATTCTCTTGATTCCATCCATACATACACAGCCATGTACGTATATATAAACACATACTGCTCTTTCCTCCACTCCTTCTACTCTCCTCTTTCGATTATCCATTTTGCCGAGATGAAGTTCTGGAAGATTCTAAGAAAGCTGCTTGATGAGATATTTCCGGATTGGCAGGATAAGTTTATATCTTACAAAGGTTTGAAACAGCAGCTGAATTCTATCTCTCCTGTGACGTCTGAATCATCGAAAAATCCTGTCGATGATGATGGTGAGAGGTCGAGCAAACGGCCCAGATTGGCAGATCGTCAAATGGACGGAGCGGATGTGGGGAAGGAGGTGACGGGGGAGATGAGAGATTTCGTGCGGCTTCTGGAAGAGGAAATCAAGAAATTTAATGCATTTTTCATGGATAAAGAGGAAGAGTACATTATCAGATTTAAGGTATTTCTCTTTTAATTTGAGATATTTATTTTGGGATTGTACTCGAAATGAATTTTCTGCTCTTGCATTTTTTTCTTTTTTTTTTATTGATAGTTATGTGGGAGCTTCTTTATTCGTTATGGTTTCCTCCGTCTTTTCTCTGTGATCTTTATTCGTTATGTTTGTTTGCTTGATCACAGCTGCTGAAAGAAGATGTTGCTGAGGCTAAGGATTCAAAAGAAGAGCTTATGAAAGTAGGAAGAAAGCTCGTAGATTTTCACGGAGAGATGATTTTGTTGGAAAACTACAGTGCTCTTAACTACACAGGTTTTTTACTCTAGAACTGTTAACTAGCTTCCTATCGTGAATATGGATTTTAAGCCATAAGTAGCCATTTTTAAGTTTAAATGCATGAGAATGTATGTTCATTTGTATTATATCTAGTGGAGGGTTCACATAGTTGCTTGAGAATGGAAATTTTGTTCTTTTCCAGTTCTGGTAGCGCTAAAGTCTTGCTATGATTGTATTTGTCAAGTTGGACTACCACCATAGTTGTATGATCCGGGGTGATCCTCACCAGGTCGAGTTTGGATCGGTCTATTTGGTCGTGAGAATTGGTCCAAGTAGGTTTTGCATGGAATTAGGGTGGTTGAAACAATGTTAGGGTCGTTGGGATGAAGTGTAGCAAAAATCCTGTAATATTAATCAGTAGAGTCGGATAACTTCAGTTAAAAAAAAAAAAAAAGAGTCAGATAACTTCAGTAAAGGTCGTAAATATTGGCTAGCATCTATAAAATGCATACTTTTGGCGTGATTCAGGAGTACTAATATACACGGACCAATACGGTCATGCTTAAGTGGCTTCATCACATAATGCCGTGTGTATCCCTATTAGCATGCCTGACCCAGTAAAACAGACGATGATTGTGCTTGAACAGGGTAGTTTTGCCTTTTCTTCATATCATTATGAAAGAAGAACAATTGTAGAAAGACTCGGTTTTAGTAGAAAAGTTACAACTGAAAACCTGCATGAAGAAGAATTGATTTTAGAAAGACACTGTTTCGTACAAGAAAGTTCACAACCTTTTATTCGCTTTGAGCAGGACTGCTGAAGATTTTGAAGAAGTATGATAAAAGAAGTGGTGATCTGATTCGATTGCCTTTTATCCAAAAGGTTCTACACGAACCATTCTTTAGGACAGAAGTAATAAACAAACTAGTAAAGGAGTGTGAGATAATGATCCATCGCATCTTCTCCCGGCATCAGCAATTGGTCCCCCCAGAAGGCAATGATAAGAACGAAGGTTGCAGCGACCAACCAGTGGCTGAGGAGCGGGGAAAACTCAGAGTTCCTGAAGAACTTGAAGAAATAAAATGCATGGAGAACATGTTCTTGAGGCTTAGCATATCAGCCTTAAGAACCCTCAAGGAAATCAGAAGTGGAAGTTCCACGGTAAACATGTTTTCTTTGCCGCCGATGCAAGGAAGTGAGTTTGATGAATTTGGGAAGCAAAGTCCAGCTTTGAAGCAAGAAGCAAATTAACTCTGTAGCATTTGGATACATGTATTTAGCAGATGTACGTTATGAAGCAAATGGTGTGGAAGCAAGAAAGTTCTAGTTAGCCAGTAGATCATTGTGGACTTCTTATAGAGCTTTACCATTGCTGCTTTTTCTTGCGCTTTAGATGATTTTGCAGCAGCTTTTGTGCATAGTCTGCATGCTATATTGTAGGTTCTTATGGAAATCATGATCTTTGCACTAAATTTAAATTGTCTGTCTGATAGTAAAATAAATAAAGCCTTTATTTATAGAATCATGTCGGCAACATGGTACACTTGGGACAAAAGCTTTAGTTAGGAGCTTGAGAGCTTGGTGACTTCTACCTTAATTTTGAACATCTTCTGTTATTCGCATGACATTTAGTTTTAAGGAAAAGCTTTATGATCAAGTGATATAGTTTGGGTAGACTGTTCTTAGATTGATTCAATTGAATTATGTGTATGTCAATTTCCAGTGAGCGGTGAAATACAAAAAGATTGAAAAGAACATTAAGACCAAAAGCACTTTGTTGAGCCAATACTGACACTGAGAGACGAAAGCAAAGGGAGCGATTGGGATTAGATGCCCCAATAGTCCTAGTCGTAAACGATGGATACTAGGCGTTGTACGTATCAACTTGTACAATGCTGTAACTAACGTATTAAGTATTCCACTTGGACAATATATTCGCAAGAATGAAACTCAAATAACTAAATGTAATTTATTGGATCGTCACATAATTAAAATCAAATAGATTGTACCTAAGTTTAATTGACAAAATAAATTTCATTCTCCTTCATCTTCCACTTTTAAAATTTATTTGATTGGTTTTATTAGATTTTTGAAATAGTTCAAATTTCATGAGTGCAAGTTGTTTTTTTAATACAAAATTTTTTATAAAAAAGTAAACAATAAAATGCTAAAAAAAGAAACTTCTTTTTAATGATCCATGAAAGAATGACTTAATAAAAGAAAAGATTGTAAAATATATTAATCACGTGAGGGGGATGTCCTAATTAGGAAACTCACTTTCTGTTAGGGATTTTCTAACTTGGAAGTTCGCTATAACAAAAATGATCCTTGAGCCGACCTGCGTTTAACACGCTCCTGTAATTATCACATTCTTCAGAGGGCATAACGGCTAACTCGCATGCCCTACCATTCTACAATAAAGCAGTAACCTCAGTTTCAGAACCCTATCTCGCTAATTCTTTCTCTCTTTTCTCTCTCGTTTTCGTTTGCAGAATTCTGGAAACCTTAGTCCTGTCTTCCCCTAATACCTATCCTTTCAATCCGATTCAACGGGTAAGCCAAATTGAATCCCTATTACTTGCTCATGCGTCTTGTTTCTTTTGTAATTTTTTTTTTGAAACTTTAAGTTTTAAGATTATGGAAGGCTGAATTTTTGTTTATCGATGAGTTGTTTCTTGTAACAGACAGGTAAATGGGAGACACTAAGGAGAACGATGCATACGAGGAGGAGCTTCTCGACTACGAGGAGGAAGAAGAAAAAGCCTCCGACTCCGTCAACGCCAAAGTAAACGGGGAGTCCGGCAAGAAGTGAGTTTCCTTTGGGTGGATCTTTTATTTTTAAGATGTTGCAACTTTTTCCTTGAATCCCGTTTGTTGTGTTTGATTTATAACCCTTTGTTGTTGCGATTTCTGGTTCTATCTTTTAATGGAATCTGTTTAAAGTTCTTTTAGTTTGTTTTAGCAAGAGAATTTGTGCGTTTTACTGGTTTTAGAGTTGCACAGGGTTAAGTGGATCTGCATCTTTCCTTTTGTTTTTCTTTAGTGAATTATGAATTAATTTTACGAGTGAGATCTGAACTTGTCAAAAAGGAAGAGAATTCCCCAATCCCCCCCAATGACGTTGTTGAGTGGTTTTGTAATTTATGTGCCTGCTATCTGTGTTAGGCTGTCACTCAAGGTATTTTGCATCTTTTATATTGCAGGGGTTATGTAGGGATCCACAGTTCAGGATTCAGAGACTTCCTCTTGAAGCCAGAGCTTTTGCGGGCGATTGTAGATTCAGGATTTGAACATCCATCAGAAGGCAAGCTACTTCTTCTGGTTGTCAAGTTGCATTACTTAATTTATTCTTATCATACTGCAGCAGTTAGCTTTTGAAAATATGATTTTTACTCGTTCTTAGTATCAACGATCCGGTTTGTCACTAGATGCTTGCATTGTAAGGGGAATGAGTTTGGATGTTGTTAGCTTGTAATTTTATTTGATCAAATTTGCAGTTTTAACAATTATGATATTAGGATAACTTGATTCTATTTTCTTGGATTCAAGTTTGGTGGCAGCCATGTTTTTCTGGTCACACACACACACACGTTCATTTTACTTGGCACTTACTGTATTCCTCATTTTCTTCCTGTTGATTGTGGCTACTACGTCAAATTGAACTCAATTGTCCATACTTTTATTGTTGCGTCTGTTGCTACTTTATTGTTACAAGAGAAATAATGGATACGCTTTATGATACATTTAAGCTTGCATGCTTAAAGAAGCTTGTTAATTCCAGTCCTTGGTGAGTAGTTGAAAGTGTAGGTCTTGTGTCTTAGTTCTGTTGTTTTCTCTTGTAATGAATTAGCATTGTTGGTCTTTGGCTTACAACAGGTATGTTGTTTGTCAGGTAAATTACTAATCACTCTACATTGGAGAAGTTGAATGGTAAACCGTTTTTTAATTGAAACTGAGGCTTCCTTGGATCAAATTTCTTTGGTTCTTCATCAGTTCAACATGAATGCATACCCCAAGCGATTTTGGGAATGGATGTTATTTGCCAAGCCAAGTCTGGTATGGGAAAGACTGCTGTATTTGTTCTTTCAACGCTGCAGCAGATTGAGCCCATTGCAGGTCAAGTTGCAGCTCTTGTTTTATGTCATACGAGAGAACTGGCTTACCAGGCACGTATTCTGTTTCTGAAGATTTTTCTTTTTGGGTTTTATTTGGGTATGATTGATTATCAGTGTGAATGGATTATTTGAATAAAGCGTGTTACTGTATGTGAGTGTTATAATTTTTCAGTCTACTGCTTGGACCAATGGTTAATTGGCATTTCACTTATTGTGGGTATGCTGTTTACTGATTTGCAGATCTGTCATGAATTTGAGCGATTCAGTACGTATTTGCCAGATCTCAAAGTTGCTGTTTTCTATGGGGGTGTCAACATCAAAATCCACAAAGATCTTCTGAAGAATGAATGTCCACACATTGTTGTAGGAACACCTGGGAGGATACTTGCTCTAGCAAGAGACAGGGACCTTTCTTTAAAAAATGTTCGGCATTTCATTTTGGATGAGTGTGACAAGATGCTTGAGTCTTTGGGTATGATTGCCGTATAACTTACTGGACTTTCTCATGACGAACCCTGTTCTCTTGCTTATCCAAGCTGCTGGAGAACATTGTTATTTACTCAAGTCATTTTTGTACGCCAGATATGAGGAGAGACGTGCAAGAGATTTTCAAAATGACGCCTCATGACAAGCAAGTTATGATGTTTTCGGCTACATTAAGCAAGGAGATTCGACCTGTTTGCAAGAAATTCATGCAAGATGTAATGTCCTATGGCCAGTCCTTGAATTTTGAAGTCTACAATGTTTCCATTATTCCAGCTTTTGCAATCTACATTCTTGTCTCAAGGATGCAGTGGCTGAAGCACTGTATGCTTGCCATGCCGTGTGTTTATCCATCCATCTGACATCCGATGATTCGTTTGAAATGGTTTAGTAGACATGCGCTTAAGGGTCCGCTAGTTCTGTAGCTGGTGCTCGGATAGCCCTTTGCACTTAGCAGTGGTTTTTCCTCACTTAGCGATTTTTTTTCTTTTTTCTTTTTAATATATTTTTTATTTCGTGGAGACAATTCAGAGGGAGAGGGCTATGAGGGGAACTTAGGTTGGTTAGGCCATTGGGTAAGTAGTTACTTTGAGCAGCGGTGGGGGCACTAATTGGTGTGAGGTGTCAAGTCTCTGCAAGGAGTGAATCAAGATGGATCAGAACCTCAACTCGGGCAATGTTCATCGGTCAATTCATTTCATATTGGATACCATTAGCTTCTCATGGGCTTCTAATATGCTTTACTGTGACATTTCTTCCTTTCAGCCAATGGAGATCTATGTGGATGACGAGGCAAAGTTGACCCTTCATGGTCTTGTACAGGTTTGATTTTTTGACAATTGAATTTCATTCTTTAGTTTCGTAAGGTACATTTTTCCTTAACTGATATCCTTTAATGGCAGCACTACATCAAATTGGCTGAGCTGGAGAAAAACCGGAAGCTGAATGATCTGCTCGATGCGTTGGACTTCAACCAAGTTGTCATCTTTGTCAAAAGTGTCAATAGAGCAGCTGAACTAAACAAGTTGCTTGTGGAGTGTAATTTTCCATCCATCTGTATTCACTCCGGCATGTCCCAGGAAGAAAGGTTTGTCCAAATTAGTTTTTGTGCTAGAAACTCAGTGTTGATTCTTGGTTTGGTGTGGGTTCTTCCTGTTGCTCTGTTTTCAACTTTATAAGTGCATAAGCGACAAGAGTTCAATGTATTCTTTCAAGGTGTGTTGAAGATATTTCTGAACATTGGCTTATCGAGTGGTTTCGCTGTTGTTCTATTTGATGCTATGCTGGGCGATAATCACTTTTGGGGTTAAGTGAAGACATGAAAATTTGTTAGCATATATAATTATGATAATTATGTTTAATGTTGGATTTATGAACTTTGTTGGAATTTCTTGTATTCTGAATGGTTCGGATCCACAGACTGACTCGATACAAGGGATTCAAGGAGGGGCACAAGAGAATTCTTGTAGCAACAGATTTGGTTGGGAGAGGAATCGACATAGAACGAGTCAACATAGTAATTAACTATGATATGCCAGATTCGGCCGACACTTATCTGCATCGGGTATAATATTGTTTCCTCTCCTTCTCAGTGGTAAGCTTTTTGGGGATTCGATCATTTAGCCCTGATATTTTTTTATTTTCTTGTGTATGTGCTAGGTGGGTAGAGCTGGGAGGTTTGGGACCAAAGGGCTGGCCATTACATTTGTTTCTTCTGCTTCTGATTCTGACGTTCTTAATCAGGTTTGAGATTATTATATTTGGTTTGTTTATGAATTTGCTTTTTGATTGATGGCACTCGCTAAGGTTGTCTCCTATGTCTTGCAGGTCCAAGAGAGATTTGAAGTTGATATTAAAGAACTGCCTGAGCAGATTGATACATCTACATACAGTAAGTCTTTCTGCTTCCTTTTGTTTTTTTATGCAACATGTTGGTTTTGGTACCCTGTCACATGTTTTCATATTTGCCTCTTTTGTTCCATGAGCGGGTATGATTGGTCATTTTTTTACACGATTTTTGGGGTGCAATTGTTGTTCGAGTTTCCTATGAATAGATACATGTCAACACTAATTTAATTGCAAGCAATAAAGAACAGGTCGCTGGATTGTTCTAGTACTTGCTGTTTGAAAGCTACTCTATTATCACACATTTGTCGTATTGCTCTTTTTTTTTTCTAAAAATAATCATAGTAATAAAGAACTGAGCTTGTGAGTTGCTTTTGCTTCTTGTTTGAGCTTTAATTATGCAATCTTCAGTGTTAGTGTATGTTTTCGTTAAGTCACTACATCTACAAGGGAGACCAAAACATATGATCTGAAGTTTTTCTTCGACATAGAATGCTGTCCCCCAATGTCAGCTTACACCATCCTTTGATGTTTTACAGTGCCATCCTAGAGGCTGTTGCTGTCTCTGCATGCCAAGAGATGAGGGAGCTTCTATTGGTTGTTGATCCTTCTTCTCTTGAATTGTCTAAGTATCGAATCCAGTTACTCTGAGGAAGTTGATGGTTTCCCCAGTGCTATATGATTGTTCCCTTCATTGATTTGGCTATCTTAGCGCAGATAATTTAATACGGTTATGTAGATGCTTTTTATTTCTGATGTTGATGATGTAATATCTTGTTCTTTATTTGCTCCAACTAGTTAATGTGTTCCCTGATGATATCAGGCAGGAAAAAGGGGGTCGCCCACTGCTCATTATTGTTGGTCAGAGTTTGCTATTTATGTAGGTTGCAGTGATTCAGAGATTAATGTGTCATTTATGTTATTTGTATTAAGCTGGTTTAAGATCATGGGCGTCAAAAGGATTTGGAACTAGTAACTTGGTGGAGATCCGGCCGAAGGGGATGTTGTCTTCTCTCTGCCTTCTTTCCAAATGCCGAGGAAGAGACTGCATCCCTTTCCTTATGGTCGGTTTTTCGGTTTCCGAAGGGTAGTATTGTTGCCCTTTTTTCTTGCTTTGGGGAGCCATATTTTCCAGTATGCTGAAGTCGCATATAACTTGCAGCTGGTTGCTGTTATAGCCTTACTGATGTGGCTAACAATTGGCTTGAAGTGAGATTTGAGTTCATCTTTGACTGAGAGTCTCTTCAGGTGAGTTGTTAGTGGAGTCATCTTCTGCGTCCTTTTCTAAGTGTCGAGCCCTTTTCTTCTCTTACGATGAAAAATAAATAAATCGAGGTACCAATCTGATAAAGTGATACGGTTCGAGCTCGTTGGTATTGGATGAAGAAGTTTGTAGCGTATATGAAGGTTTATGCACGCGATTTAGCAGGCATATTGTTGTATAGGAACTTGACTACCGTCTGCCCGGGAAGTAAACACAATTTATGTCCTTGTTAGAAAGAAAAAAAGGCGGGCTGTAGGGGTGCATGATTGCACAAAGTGCGACGGTTTAGCATTTCATGTGCTTTTTTTATATATGACTTTTCATCGAACTATAAATAGATGTTGCTCTACATGCAATTCTAGCGAGGAAAATCTCAAATCAATGTATGGCCGGTCAAACAAGTGTGGATGATTCTTTTCAACAAGGATGTGATCAATTATATGTGGATGTTATCGCTGAACTGACCAATTAAGGAATACCGCATGGGGCTATCAAGCCTTTGGCCGGTGCCTGTCTAATAAATGTCTTGAGGGCTCTGTGGATCAAGGGTGCAGTGAGTATCGCCTCTCAAGTGTGTCAACTTGTCAAACGTTAATAGCGAAAACAAGAAGTGTCGTGAATGAGCAAAATTTGTTTTCTAACGTAAGTATCATGTAATTTTTACTAGAGGTCCTTCGAGTCATGCATCACAGGGATTACACTCGTGTGAAAAAATCATTTGTCATTCAATTAATTTTCGTTGTTTTGTCTATGTTTGTGAATAGAGAAGAGAGGGTCGTCTTTGTTTAATTTGCTTAGCTAGGGCTTAAAGATGTGGGTATCCAATTTTCTATTTCGGACAAATTGGCATTTGGGATTTGATGCGTTAGCATTGCCTCTTCATAAAGTTGAAAACCTTACTATATTAGTTGGAATTAATGTGCTGAGATTTCGTACATAGTAAAGAATATGACATGTTCTCTATTTTACATGACATCAGAAAATATACTACCCAAATAAAAAGCAACTAACTTTCAAATGTACTTGCCAATCCAATAAGCTAATTTATATTGCAATGATAGATCACAATTCCGACAAATTCATAAGTTGTAGTGAGTATATACCATAATTTCTATAAATTCTTCGTTGAAATTGTGATATAACATACTCTAAAAATTTTTAACTCATATATGGTAATTTATATTTTTTTTAATAAAATGTAAGGCTCTATTTAGTAGGGTTCGACTTGTTTTTCCTATTTTTTATTTATTTTATTTTAACAAATAATATAATTTTCAATTTATTACTAAATGCAGAACCAGCCACAACCTACTTGCATGTTCCCATCTTTATTTATACAGATATATATATATATATATACATATAGTGTGCATGATTGCTAGTAGTATAACATAATTCTAGCCTCAAAGTTTAAAACGGGGAGCTATGAATGCAAAACCCAAAGTCACAACCTGTCATTGGTTCCAAATTTCCTTTGGCCACTAATCCCTTCACATCAAGATCCAACAGGAAGATTGTCAAATTTAATTACTTATATAATAATTACAATTATCCATGTCGCATAATTAATCACTTTCTTTAAAGTGCAAATCAATCCGGTAATTCTAATAAATGCCGTGCATTAACTTGGATTCTAGCAAAATGCCACCTAATAAAAATTTACCTTAAAAATCCAAAAACTTAACTCACAATCTCATTTTCATAATCCTGCATAAAAACTACTACTAAATTATATTATATACATAAGAATACCTCCAATTATTACAGGTTAAATACACCTCCAATTATTGTTATTTTTTTTTATTCATCATCAGAAAAAAGAAAAACTAAGATCACCTCCATTATTCCACCTTCTCTCCCACTCCTTGTCCATCTTTTGCCTTCTTATAAGTTAAAGAAAGTCCCATCGTCTGCCTTCTTTATACAAGAACCTCCTTTCCACCGCTCTCTTCCCACGGCCCCGCCACAGCCAGCG
>JACFYI010002305.1:202600-215822 GCA_014898755.1 Handroanthus guayacan
GCCCTTGTGATTGAAGTGTGAAAAAATAATCTATAGCTGGAACTCATTAGCATGTTTAGTATGCACATTTTTTGCTATGTTTTTGTGATTCTTTTTTCAATTACATGATCTTTGTTGATTGACATTTTGTACCATGATAGACAGTAGTTTATGTTTCTCGAGTCTCATATTAAGCATGCAGGTTGGTGCAGCTGATTATATCGCCATTGCCAAAAGCTACCATACAGTCTTCATAACAGATATTCCTGTTATGAGCATGCGCATCCGGGACAAGGTAAATTGCTCTTGCTCATCTTATTATCTTAATAAACTTGAGAGCTACATGCAGTCATATGCTTATATATAAATAGTTGATTTCAGTGAGAACTTGGTCCAATTATTCTTCCAGCATATCTGTAGTTTCCTAGTTTGTTGTGGATGAGATATAGATTTCGTCTTTATCAGGCAAGGAGATTTATCACCCTTATCGATGAATTGTACAATCATCATTGCTGCCTATATTGTTCTGCTGCTGCGTCCATTGACGATCTATTCCAAGGAACTGAAGAAGGAACATTGTTCGATTTAGAGAGGCAAGTATCTTAAGCTTCTTTTATTTCATCCTCGATCACATGTTATTAGCTGTCACATAGCCTCGATAACATGGTAACTTGGAAAACAGTAGTGATGTGACGTCCAGGCGTATTCAGTTTTAAGACATGGGAGCTTCGTTTCTAACATTATGTCTCCCTCAAAGCACTATTAATCTCTGTGTTCTCCGTTACCAGCTTCCAATTTGAAACAGAAACAGAAGGCACTAAGCTACGACGAGATGTTTTGGCAGAAGGGAGTACGAGTTCACGAGGAACAACGGAAGGAATTATTTCCGTTCTATCCAGTCAAGAGGAGATGTTTGCATTTAAAAGAGCTGTGAGTTTTATTTCTTTCACTCACCATAAAACTCACGAAATTATCTAGTTCCATTAGTTTGGTTCTCACGAAAAAACTGTCTTCATGCAGGTTTCACGTTTGATTGAAATGCAAACACCATTATACCTTGAAGGGGTTCGTCACATTCATCCTTATTTCCAGGAAAAACAGACAAACATTGCCGGCGCCATTGCTTCTTAAGGGACATGCTAAACATATAGCCCTCGACGACATTGTTCCTCTTTGTTGGATTATTTCAGACAGTTCAATTTAAATTGGTAGAATAATTTTATTAAAAATAAATAAATAAATAAATTGATAGAATAGAGAAATGATAAGTTGATACAAAGCACAAACCAAGTTTTTTTTCATTCAATATTCACTAGAGATTGGTGTATATTGCAGACAAGCAACTCCTTGATTGAACCAAAGTGTTTCTTGAATCCAGTTTTCTCAATATATATAGTTGGATTGAGGTTTCCCACTATATTGAAATAGTTGTTGTCTGTGAAATTTGTTCTGTTCCTTCTCTTTTTCTTTTTCTTTTGTTTTTTCTCCTCTTTTGTGCCTTTTTTTTTTCTTTTTTCTCTTTCCTTTTTTTTTTTTTAAATAAATTTTCTTTCCTTTTGGAAATTTGCTCTGTTCGTATGGATGCTTATCTTGTAACAGAAGAAGCCAATAATGTATTTTGAATTGTTGGCATAAACATATTTTGCACGTGGGTGTTGATATTCTTTTGATTTATGACTGCAGAAAGAGCAATCATGTCAGCAATATATATGATAACGGTGTGCACCTACGACACTTGGTAATTTGTATTGAAACTTATTTGGATGGTAATCCTTTTGTATAAGCAAACTCAATACGTTGAATCAAACGGTTTTCGTGTCGTGCATCATGTGTTGTGCCTATTGAGATTGGTCGTTGATGTGGGATAAATTTGAATTAAATAAAAATATCCATAAAAGCCCATTAGGCCCAGCTCAAGAATCTTCAATATGAGAATAATCCTCTTTCTACAGGGTCCCGAAGGACCCGACCCCAACCCAAGTGACCCGAAGTACAAGACCCGATTTTACCACTTTAGATTGGACTGATAGAAGCTCCCAAATGGTGCCACGTGTAAAGGTGCTGATGGTACAATTATATCACTATAAATACTCCCTTATGTCATCAAAGTTGGACCAAGCACTATTCATTAGATGGCTCCCTCCTCATCTCATCACGCTGAGCATTATAGAGTTTCTGTACCAAGTGGTCAGGGTCACATTAGTACTATAAGACCTTCATTGGAGGTCATATTTGTAATTATTCCACATCAATATACTCATTTATCATTGGGTCCTTATCCTAAATACTTATACCCCATGCTAGTGTGACCTTGAGTACTTATCAGTCGTAGAAAATAATTTGAAGACAAATTGGGATATTGAATAAAAACGAAAATATAAAATGTGAGATGATATTGAATATGATTTACTTTTGTTATAATCGATTGAATTCAAAAATTTCATTTTTAGAAACAGCATACTATGAGCATTTTATGATATGCCCAGGTCCACCGTTTTGTATAGTAGTCTTCTTTATATATTAAAATTTATGAAAATATGCACTCATAAGGATATATTTGAACTAGAAAATGTCCAGAACCTTGTCTCAGTTCAGCTCCATAGTAAGTGTCAATTACAAAGCAAAGAATGTTGAGAAGAATCCCGGCATATTATTGACGTAAAAAAACCCTGAGTTAGTCCGTAAGCATTGACAGTTTTGGATACGAAAAACAGTTGTGGCCGCAATAAATGTCCACAGATCTGTTTCCGAAATTTTCGATGTAAGATAACAAAATATCTGGTCCTACTTATACGGGTTGTTATCATGTGTAACAACACTTCTATAGCTTATATACGGTGTTATTATGCGTGTTATGTGGAGAAAATAAGAGTATATTTTTATATGGTATGAGTGCTTTTTACATTTGTTGGGGTTGAGAGCAAGGAAGAAGCGAACCCAACCTCTCTTTCTCTTCATCAAAGGAAGCCAAAGACCCTTTATTGGTACCTCCGCCTCCATTAGCGCAGCCCCTCGTATATCAGATTCCGCCATCATCTTGACATATATATACATCATCAAGTTTTAGAGTCGTTAGGCTAATATTCTCACCTACCCGCTTGTCAAGAATGGATTTTTCACCTAACCAGTTGCCCAGAATCGAATCTTATGCGGCTTCATCTTTATCATATTGCCCGGAGACATGAAATATTAGGGTTTTTGTTGTGCGAATTTTTACAAGGCCGAGGGAGACCGAGGGGGGGAGAGAGAGAGATAAGGAAACGAGGGGTTGGTACTTTGGGTTTCTGAAAGTCCTGAATAATGGGTAGGAGAGATATACAATCTTTGGAGCTTAAGCGCAATGGATTTTTATCAGATTCTCATTCGGGGCTCCAATGGAGCCTTCAAGATCGCAACTTTCACCCGGGTGGTGGCTTGTTTGCCTCCGTGGGCCAGATGGGAAACAACGAAAATGGCGGTCTCAAATTACCATACGCAGATTTGTTAGTGAAGTATGTTTCGCTGCCTGAGGGGTTTAAGATTTTTGGTATGACGGAGGAGGAAAAGGGGTTAATGGATAAGAAGAAGAAGAACAGTGGGCTTAAGATTAAGATTAAGGTCTCTAATCCTTCCTTAAGAAGGTTAATTAGCGGTGGAATTGCTGGTGCAGTTTCAAGAACTGCAGTGGCTCCATTGGAGACCATAAGGACCCATTTGATGGTTGGTAGCAGTGGACATTCTACTACTGAGGTTTTCAAAGATATTATGAAAAAAGATGGATGGACAGGACTGTTTAGAGGGAATTTTGTTAATGTGATTCGAGTTGCCCCGAGCAAAGCCATAGAGGTAAGATGAGGTTTCAAAAAAATGATCCATTTATGTCGATTTGTTGGAGTTTTCACTCATTTGCTAGCTGTGTTATTGTCATTCTTTACCCTATTTTGGCTTGGTTGGTTGTATCTAGTTGGTAATAGCTTTGAGTGGTTGATTGTTGATTGGTGTTTTCTTGTAATGCTCTAAACATTTGATCATTTTTGTTGTGTATTAAGGAACTTAGCTTGACACTCATCTATTGCATTTATCGTGTCTATTAGTTGATAACTTGAAAGATAACCACGAGCTTGAGGATATATTGTTCATTTGGGGAATCCCAATTATTTCTTTAGCCTCATTATCTTATTCGGAATTGGCTATTTTAGTTGTACCTTGAACATGGAAACAGGAAGGGTTATGGATATGTGAAATTTATATATGTTGTTTGCTGTGGCCATTCTCTAAGTAGTGATTAGTTGAGTTTATGTATGGTTAGTTTTTCTCTTTTTTTCCTGGCCCATTTTATGTAAAGAAAGCATAACTAGATTGTGTGGTCACCCAGCCAAAGATGTGCTCATAGCCATCCCCTAAAATGTCTAGTTTGGTTTCTTTTTCTCAACTTTAAGGTTTTGGACTCTACTGCCTGCTAAGGATTGAGCGTCGAAACTATGGCAAGTTATATTGAATTATGTGTTAACTCAGTTGCTGAAAATTCACATATTTTGCAGCTATTTGTTTATGATACCATAAACAAAAACTTGTCGCCGAAACCCGGTGAACAGCCTAAATTGCCTATTCCTCCTTCCCTATTTGCGGGAGCCTGCGCTGGCGTGAGCTCAACTTTGGTTACATACCCACTTGAGTTACTCAAGACTCGATTAACCATACAGGTAAGTACACGGCTTATCTAACTGTGTCAATTTCTGAACACTTTGCGCATAGACTGTGTTTGGTTGAACTTGTAAGCACTTCAAAACATCTTATAAGATGTTGGATCTTATAATTTTTTGTAACTTATCAAAGAAAGTTAGACATTATTAATTTATTTTTAGAATCTCAGCTTTCTTATTTAATTTTAAACATATTAATTACAAAATTACCATTAATAACATACCAAATACTTTAATAACTTAATTTTAAAAGAAGATATAAAATTTTATAAGATATAGAAGCTCATAGACATTCCAAATAAGCTTATCTAAACGCCCTCTTATTTGGCCTATTTACTTAATACAGAGAGGAGTTTACAACAATTTATTAGATGCTTTTGTCAAAATATTGCAAGAAGGTGGACCAGGAGAGCTCTACAGAGGGCTTACCCCAAGTCTCATTGGAGTGATTCCATATGCTGCAGCCAACTATTGCGCATACGACACTCTGCGAAAAGCCTACAGAAAAATCTTCAAACAAGAGAAGATTGGCAATATCGAAACACTCTTGATTGGATCGGCTGCTGGTGCCATTTCAAGCACTGCTACATTCCCTCTTGAAGTTGCTCGTAAGCACATGCAAGTTGGGGCTGTCAGTGGGAGACAAGTATACAAGAACGTCCTTCATGCTCTTGCAAGCATTCTTGAACAAGAAGGGATTCATGGTTTATACAGAGGGCTCGGCCCAAGTTGTTTGAAGCTGGTCCCTGCTGCAGGTATATCTTTCATGTGCTACGAAGCATGCAAGAGGATTTTGGTCGAGAACAATGGCGATGAATAGGAAGAACAAATGGGAAACAAATCGTAAGATGGTTTCGACAGAGCTATAAACTTTGATCAGAGACAAAAGTAGGTTTTTATACATTCAGTTAATGGATATTTTTTTATTTTGATCGAGAGTAGGAAGTTTTGCTTGGATTTTCTTGTGAGAAAGGTGGATTTTGAGATGAGAACTGGTACGTTTGCTTAAGCATATTTATGTGATTTTTGTTTATTTGAATGCTCTTGAGCTAATTTTTTTGAGTAAATAGCATTAAACCCCCAACCTATAGGGTCTGTTGCACTTTACCCCTTATCTTTTGCAAATGTGCGATTAACCCCCCAACGTATGAAAAATGTGCACTTTGCCCCATTTAACGGATTCCGTTAGAATATTTCGTGAATATTCCGTTTTTTTACTGTTGACCACTCTATAATTAAACGGAATATTCTAACGGAATCCGTTAAATGGGGCAAAGTGCACATTTTTCTTACGTTGGGGAGTTAATCGCACATTTGCAAAAGATAGGAGGTAAAGTGCAACAGACCCTATAGGTTGGGGGGTTTAATGCTATTTACTCAATTTTTTTTCTCCAACTCCAAGCAGCACCCGTGATGACATATTTGTAGTGATTCCATTTATTTGTTATGCAAACTCCAATTTGAGATCAAGGCCCAATCACCGCATGAGTTGCATTGTGGCTGCAGTTTTGCAATACTCCAAACCCTTTGTAAATTGGTAATATTAACTGCGCATGAGCTACCAAATGTAACTTTTGGCAAAATGGTAACCTTTAACCAAAAAAATACGAATTCATAGAATAATTCTCGCAAATAAATTCTCACAAACAACATGGTTATGGCTTTCATAAAAATAAAATTGTTCACCCTTTCCTTGGTTCAATGACTCATACACAGTTTGTGATAATTTAATAATTTGTGACACGTGTATCTATACTTGCGATGACGAGGTCCTCGTCAGGACAAAGGCTCGACCACACCCCAAACAAATAAGTACGTAAAAATGATCAAAACTATGAACTTATCCATCACCCTCATTTGGACAATGTAAAATATCTTGACGTAGGGTCCCCCAAAGCGATCCCTTACTTTCTTGCCTGTCTTATATACACGAAGACCAGCATTATCAATTGCAGAAGATGGAGCTCAGTCTGTCAAAACAACCTTCATCAGAGTACCTTAGCAGTTTACGCCACATTGACCTTGAGCAGCTCTCCGTGTCGCCTCTGATGTAAACGGATCAATCCGCACCCAAAGCAGAGAGAAAATTGATGCAAGGAGGATTGACCAGACAATGACGATTGTAGGTGTCCGATTCTGTCTGCCCAACAAACCTTTGAGGAAAGGGTACAAGTGAACAATAACCCAAATCGAGAAAAACAACTTCCCGAAAAGAGGACCCCACGACTGATATCCGCTGTTAATAGCATACGATACACCTGCTACGATTCCTACCAAGTTCACGATAAGGACGGTAGTAGGAGGAATGAGGAGGGACGTCCATTTGAACACATAAAGCTCTGCGAAGTCCCCATCATCATCTGATGCCTTTGAAGTGACAGTGAAATTGGTATCAATCCCGGCTAGTACTTTGAGGAGACCTTGAAATACGGCAAAGAGATGTGCCGACGTTCCACCAATGACCCAGAATTGTTCGTTTCTCCACCAGTCCTCAACGCTAACGCCACTCCACCTCATTTCTAGTATGCCGGTGGCAAAAATGGAAACGAAGAGAAGAATGAACCACATGCTGGCAAAGTTGCTTATCTGTGCAAGAATAGAAAATGGAGTTTAGAAAAAGAATTCTTGCCATGCTGAGTCTATATTCAAGAGGCGTCACAATGGAGACAACAAAATGTCTAATCTCAAAGACAATTTAAGGTTTATTTACCAAAAACCCCCTAAAAAGAACTCCCCTTCTTGTTTACCTATGTCTTACACATTTTCACCATTTGTTAGTCATTGCCATAGAAATTGTTGAAATCAGCCAAAAACAACTTGAAAACATATTTTCCGTGAATAGCAAATATGTTAAGAAAGGAAATAAATTAGATTCACACACTTTAGACTTGTTAACATTTTTTGTAATTTTTCAACAGCTCATAATAGACTAATGCACTTTTGTCAGCTTTAGCAACTTGTCTTAGTCGTGACTTGTGCGGGGTTATTTGTGGAGTCTTCTGTAAATCAACCAAACCACAAGGGACTTTTGGTACTTGAACCACATTTTAGTGAGGAACTGGATTTTCGACAATCTGCTCCACATTCCGCACGCCCAAAACATAATTGTCACGGGAGAGAAAAGAAAAGGAATGAAATAAAGGATGATAAGAACCCATACAACACTAAAAAGTAACTAAGAAAAAAGCGGTTGCTTACCTCAGGAATGATGAATTTGTTAGTGAGAAGACAGATGGCAGGGAGAATACAATAAGCTAGCAACGGAATAGAGGTGAGTGGGTAAACAATGGTGTTGATATATGCGAGTCTCTCCAAGAGCTGCAGTTTCCCATTGTAGCCATACCATATAGGACAATGCCTGCTTAGAAGAATCTCAATGGATCCCAGAGCCCACCTAAGGACCTGATTCAAACGATCTGAGAGATTGATAGGAGCAGATCCCTTGAATGCTGGGCGAGGTGGCATACAGTATATTGAAATCCATCCTCGTGCATGCATCTTGAACCCCGTTAAAATATCCTCTGTGACAGAACCGTAGATCCAGCCGATCTGAATATAGAAAATGCAAAATCTCTCAGTAAAATGTAAGTGTTCAATTTAGATGCCATCAACCCATTGTTGTATATAGGCCAATAACTGCAATAAAGTGAAGCTAAAATAGCACCTCTTTGCCCCACTCGGTTTTATCCTCGTATCCACAGCTAATGACATGGATTGCTTCTTTCAAAAGAGTAGCAGGATTTGTAGTTGGTGGAATGCCTCCCATTTCCATAAAAGTTGCAGCGATGAAGACTGGAGATTGACCAAAACGCTTCTCCAAGCTCTTTTGAGACATAAGAAGTGATTTGTCATCATCATACCCTGTATAATACATGGAATGCAATCGGTATCAATCACCACTATATTAAAAAATAATGCGTCAAAACTATCTCTAAGGGAAATAAGAACACATCAAAAACTTCATGTTTCGGTTATCTTGGATGGTAGATAGAAACAGCAAGGCTTCCAAACCACATTGCCTTACGTCTATGCAAATCAAGGAAAGCAATGTGCCCATCACTAAAAGTTTACCTTCCACACCCTCTTCAATGTCCTCCATGTTAAAAATAGGAATGGTAGATTCAGTTCTTTTCATAGCTCGCTTCTTGTCAATGTACTTCTTATTGGCACTTCGTCCCTTCTTCCTTGAACCACAACAACTTTTCACAATAATGTTTGGTTGCAAATCTTCTTCTGTTAAGACTGGATCATACCCATACAGAGCTTGCCTGTTAAAGCAACATCCAGTTCCCACATAAACAGGGCCCTGAAGACCATCCAACCCTTTCAAGTTGATCTGCAGTGAGGAAAATTCAGTATTAATAGTGCACAGATCACAGAGATAACGCTTACACCAATATTCAGCGAAGTAAAACGTCAAGAGACACTCACATCGAAAAAGACAATATTGCGGTTAGCATATCTATCATGCAAGTCAATGCCATCAAAACGCTGCGGGAACTGCACATAGCAAGTCTTCTTTCCAAGAACAGGATCCATCATAAAACACATGGCTTCTTTAAGAGCCTTGCTGTTGTTGAAGTAGTGGTCACAATCAACATTCAAAAGATATGCTCCATTTGTGAGGACAGCAGAGACACGAATCTGAAGCATATAAGAGAGTAAACTATATCATACAGAAATTTATCAATTACAAGAAACCAAGAAAAGAAGAACCCCAAAAAAATTGTGAAAAGAAACAAAGAGATGAAAGAAGGGTAAATTCAGAAACTCGCTTGCTGAAGGCCCTCAATATGCCCATGACTTGTATTTTGAAATATTTCTGAAGAAGATCAATTATTCATTAAGCAATATCCTCATTATTTGAAACTACTCCACCAATGTTCCAGAAAATTACACCACAGAAAATCCGATGCAATGATACCCATGGTAATCATCAATCACCTACCAAAGCATTCATGGCTCCGGCTTTCTTGTGATGTTGGAATCCTGGGCGCTTCTCACGAGAAACATAAACCAGTCGAGGTAGCTCATTTCCATCTGTATCAAGGCCACCACTGTGCCCCAGAAAGACCTGTTAATGGAGGGGAGGGGGTGAAGAATTAGAACAGGATAAATTGAGAAAGAATAATACTGAACACTTCAAGAGAAAAAAATACCTGGATCATTCCTGGATGATCACGAGTGTTATTTCCTGGCCATGCAGTTCCATCTTGCATTGTCCATCCTTCTTCAGGCATCTTCTGAGCCTTTGCAACAAGAGCATTGATTCTTACCTTAAATTCTTCATATTCTCTCTGCAAAAGAAGTTCGCAAAAAAAGTTACACCATATTCTTCTCTCGTTTCCTGCCTTACCAGATAGACTAATTAGAGATTGCAAGAAAATTCAAAAATGGCAATGCACGATCTTCCTTGACCATAAATGAACCACTTAATATTGACCTAAACAACATTTTAGGTGCATGTTTCCAAAAGAAACTTTGTAACATTGCCCTGTTGAAGATGCTTTGGCACCATAGAATAGTTATAACTGCAGCCTGCTTGTATAGGACAAGAAAAACAACACTAAAGCATTGCTGCATTTGCTGAATATTACTGGAAAAATGTTTACCCAACTTTTCAATCTATAAATGCATGTATAATTAAAAGCTCCAGTACTTCAATATCAAATCCAACTCACTTGTCTCTTGTATTGTTGTGCCTATCCTAATGGCAAAATTATCTAAGCAGCAATACAATTAAAAGATGCATGATGATGAATTGTTGAAATACAATGCATAGTGTTGCTGCAGACATATTTCTAAAGTACTGTTATGAGTACCCAGAAAAGGTTCTCATCCATTACAACCCATCTACATATTGTTCTCTACTATTAATGGTTTGTTTTAATATTTAAGCTCCATATCACTCAAAATCTTCTACTGGTTCATATGCAATGATATCGATGAGTTGACATCTGGAAAATGGAAACTGACCAGGTTAAAAAACAAAGGGAATAGTTCAAGGATTAAAAATTAGCAATTTATCATTCACCTTCATTGCTCTGCGCTCTTTCACAAAGGAAGGCTGGATCTTGTCCTTCAGGTAATCAATCTTCTGAGCAAAGTAGAATTCAGGGGCCCTAGGCTCAATATTATGCTTCTTGCAGAAAGGTACCCACTTCCTGGCAAATTCTGCAGTTTCAGAAAGGGCTTCAAAAGTCAGCATTGCTGACCCATCATCTGAAACATAACAGGAGACTTTGTCGACGGGGTAATCCACGGCAAGGATTGACAACACAGTGTTGGCAGTTATAAGAGGAGGCTCCTTCATGGGATCCACAGTACTGACAAACACATCAACTGGTGCTAACTGGGAAGGCTCACCCTCTCTATCATATCTGAGAGAAACAAGACATGAGTTAGTACCGAAACAAATGAAGTCCAAACAACAACATGCAAATTATCCAAGCTTCCATACAGTTTAACTTTAGGAATTGAATGAAATCAACTGACCTTAATGCAAGTCTATCAAGATATGTTTCACGGTTAATGGGGTACCATTTCGGAAACTGATCCAGAAGCCAGGATAAGGCAAACCAAATCTCACATATAACTGATGTCAGCCACAAAGGATAAGCATCCTTCACGGGATGAGTACAACGATATTGCAAGAAAAAGCCCAAGATGATCAATCGAAGGATGATTATGACACGATAAGGAGTAAGATGAGAAGAAGAAATGGGCACGACACGGCTCAAAGGTTGGCGAGCATCATCAGCCCTGTCAGAAATACAAACTATTAGCAGCCCCCGAGATGTCTAGATCAAATGCTTCAAAAGGATAGTTGAAACAGAATGCAAAGTAATCACTATTCTAATAATAATAATTTCATCAGATACCAGAAAACTGAATTTCATTATCTGATTGTTCCAACAGAAATTATAGAATGGGTCATAAAAGTAGTTTTGTAATATTCATCAACAACCGTAGAAAAAGTATGCCAAAGAGAAATAAATTGTGTATATAATGTATATTATCTCTACTATGTTCTAAGCAAATTAATAATCCAAGTCAATATGCTTACATTTGAAGTTCTTCTCCATTTGACCCAGTGCCTTCAATATCTCCTTTCCCTTCACTGTACCTATTGTTCACCTGAGCCATATTTTTCTCCTGTTTTAGTTTCCAACCTTCCACCCTCTCCTTCCAGTCAACATTTCCAAGACCATAAGAATTCAAGTCTTTGGAAGGGTCAACAATTCTTACAGGAACTGCAGAAATTAACGATACTGTCAATTTTTTTGCGTATAACAATGATCTAGAAAATATTAGCTAATGAAAATTCTTTTCATAAGTAGCTACCCGGCTGCCGTGGATCAACATAAGGGAGGGAATGAACACGGTCCCCAGGGCCCAAAGGTCCTGAAGTACTTCTGACTGAATGAGTGTCCTGTAGAGAAGGAGGAATCTCGCCGGAGACCTATCAATCACATGCAAGAAGATGAGAGACAAACATCTACAATTGCTGAGCATCAAGTAAATATCAGAATATTTTACGTATATTTAGTGAATAAATATTGACCAAGAATGAGTTTTGCAGACTTACCGGCTGCCCATGGGTAAGAAGAGGGATCGGTTCGCGTCTAGATGATGCAGATAGCTCAATATCATCTCCATGCCATTGAGATCTACCCTTGCTTTTTCCCTGAGAATAATTGAACTCATTCTCCAAATCATCAATATCATCCTCTTCATCATCACCTTCAACTCTCGGACTCCCTAAGAGATGCAGGAACAATGAGCTCGTCTTCCATATAGCGAGGAAACAATTTATAAAAGAATCTAACTGGAATTATGACCAGCAGACTAACCTTTGTGCCTCTTGTACCTAGTCTTACACTGGGGACATGACTGATTTCCATCTTTCCGCTCGTATTCATAACAAGCTCGACAAACAGGAAAGGCACATTCATTGCAGGCAACAAAGACTTCACCAGTGGCAGTCACTCCAACAGTATCTCCACATATCTGGCATATCTGGCCATTCAAATTCTTCAGGGGCTTCGCCTGTATCATGTAGAATAGCAATCAAATCAATGGAATGATTCTCATATTGCTCCCTCATCATGCTCTAGTGCATTAGTTAAATCTGGGTAAATTTTAGGAAAACTAAACTAAACTAAAAGAAAGATGTCAAACATGTTTCTGACTTAGTGCAATCCATTATCCACTGCATGAAACTCATTGATGAGATGTGCAAAATGAAAGAAAAGTATCCAAGAGAACCTCATAGATTCAGTATATCTAATCCACAAGAGATGTCACTAAGGAAATCCCCGAAAGACAGTACACGAAGAATTAACGCTAGGAGGACGGGGAATCAGTATATGATTCAAGAGGAGGTAAAAGAATTACTGTGTTCTTTCCAGGTTATATAGAAATAGATCAAATTGCAAATTCAATTAAACCATAACTCAAATAAACCTTCTGAGATCTCACATTTTCGGTAGAATTAACTTATAGGTGGTCTATTTTCTCTGATCATACTAGTGTTTCAGTTCTTCCACATCAACACGCAA
>JACFYI010002305.1:215922-234627 GCA_014898755.1 Handroanthus guayacan
GGCTCCCAGAAAACTCAAAACAAGATGAACTAGGGAAAAGGAGATAAAAGCCTCAGCATAACAACTGAAAGAGTAAAAGTAAATAGTGATAGGTGTCCACTTCAACAATCACTTTAATTCAACCAACACACAGATCTGAAAACAGCATTATACACAAATTACAAGAAAACAAACACAATAAAAAGCTCAAAACAATTTCAACGAGATTGATGACAACTCATTCAATCCATATGAAGATCCAACTTCTGCTCCAAAATCACTTTAACACCACCAGCAATCAGATCCATAAACAAAACACCAATTTGAATAAGAAAAGCAACCGATAGATTCAAGAACTAAACCCCAAATGCACATTGGGAAAAGAAAAAAGGAAAGAAAAAAAGGCATACCCCACTATCAGAATCATGGCGAATTCTAACAAGCTCATTCCTCTTGTGCGATCCAGCCACCATTCCTGCATTTGCCTCCATTTTTCTTGATTATCACTAATATAACAAGAAATTTCTATGAAATAATGGGGTTTATTTCCACTATATAAAAACCCCAGCCACCAGACATTCAAGTGAAGTTTAACTGTGGGAAGAAGACGCGCATCGGTATCGTGATTACTGATTCTTTGCCTCACTCAATCCGCCAGCTCCGCCTTTCTAAGGCTCCTTCACAGTTCACACACACACATATGCTGTGTCCTTTTATCGATCCTTGAAGAAATTATTTTAATAAATATATCTCTTTTTAATAATAAGGTATGGATTTTTTACCGGCTGATCCGGTAGTCAGTGTTGGGCTGTCGGCTCCAAGTTTGTGGTTCGGCTTTGTTAAAAATTAGAATAACCTCGATTATTGGAAATTATGCGCTCATAATTAATTTCTATTAACTCTTGAATCCTAAAAATGGGAAGTGTTCTATTTTTCTTTTCCTTGATAAATGAGCTTTTAGTTTTTAACTAGTGCGGTTGAGTTTCCATATTTCAGTTTTTATATCGGTAACTTTTGAAAGTCCATTTTAGATTACATATTAATTTCAATTTTTTATTCATTACATTACTCAAAACGTGTCTGAAAATAATTTGACACCTGAAAATAGTTTAACAAAACATCTCAAACAATTTTATTTTAAACAATAAAATGAAATATAAAATTACAAATAAAGATAATAAGTTAATGACTTATTTTTTGAATAATAAGAGTTAAATTGTCGTTTTAATATCTTAGTTATTATTGTAACAACTTAAATTAAGTGTGCTTGAGTACTTGTTTAAATCTTGAATTATTGACAATAACTAATTTAAATTAGATAACGATACTTTGCAATAATATTCAATAACTCAGTATATATTTTTTTCACGGGTTATTTGTTTAAATGATTTAATTATAGAACTTGATTCAATGAGAGTTATTTTAAATTTTATATCATTTAGTTATTATTTAACTAAGATTTAAGAAGTTAGCATCAACTTGTAAAGCATTTGTTGTTTAATAAAAAATCAGAATGAGAAGTATATTTCCAGTAGCGGTATAATCAAAACGAGTTATTGTATGCTGCACTTTGTGCATCGGAAATGGTACGTTGGGAGTAGAAGATTATTTGTACAGTTGCTTGTAAGTTGTCCCATGTTACACATCACAAGGGAGTCCCATTCCCGTGGCCAGCCTGTAGGTTGAACTTACCGGTATTTGCCGGTTGCTCTCCCCCGACGAAACTAAGTAGATGTCGGTGGACTCACTTTTTGGCTCTTGGGTGCTAAATGCGCCTCGAGTTTGTCCAAATTTGCAATCGCACCCCTTCCGAATTCCCATCTAAAAATGCTTAAGAATTGTCCCCTCCCCTCGCTTGTTATTTAGTTATTTTAATAATCTCAACATATAATAACAAATAATATAAATATTTGCAAAATCAAATGCTGATATTTTCTATCATCGAAATAGAAAAAAGTTAATATAAGAATATCCAGTCAAACTAAATATTATGAAAAACACATTTTGTTTATAAAATATTTCGCCATGAGTTTGATTTAAATATCAAATAAATTAGTTAAGAATTTTATGGTGTATTCTACACCATAAGTACATATGAAATATATTAAGAATTTTTTTCTAACAAATTACTTGATTATTAAATATATTAATCTTTTTATAAAACCATTTTATTTTAAATTGATTACACTTTATGATTAAATATGACTTGTGTTATGATGAGACGCAACCTTACACACATAATTTCTAAAAGGAGTTTTTCTTCTTCTTCTTTTTTTTTTTTTTTGTGGGATCCTTGAAAATTGGTTGAAACTTAATAGCTATGAGAAATATATTATAATCACAACTCCTAGATGGTGATTTAAATCACGCATAGTAGTAATATACATAGGACAAACTTGGCATTTAAATATTAATTAACTATTTTTTTTATTAGGTACATATTTAATTAACTCATTACTGTATTTTTGACTATCAAACAAGATATTATAGTATTACGCAATGTTAAATAACATAATTGACCTTAATCTGTTATGTCAAACACAATCATAATCAATCATTCATGATGCAAAGAAACTTCAGATGAGGAATATTTCTTTTTTATATCTTGATTTAATCTTCACATTTCAATTTGTTATATGTCATCGATATTGTTATGTACAGCTAGAACATCCAATCAATCCCTAATCGTACTCAAGTCAAATTAATGATTCTAATCATCCAACTAACGGATTAATCATTGCTGCTTAACTTAATAACAGCTACGTTCCAACAAACTTACATCATTGCCATCACTCACTCCTCTGACGAGTGATGTTACGACTTGAAAATTTTGTTACCATTGTCGTATGGAAAACTGACGAACTTATACTAGGATGGTGATGGTGTTTTTGTAATGTCTTGCCACGAGAATGTAATATAACACCTTGCTATAATGCACTCCGGATACTTTAAAATATATATATATATATATAAAATGCAATATCGGACACGTATAAGACACGAATATGCATTGGATGAATATTAGACATGTCACGTGACGTGTTGGGAATTAAAAAATTCGAACATGTGAGGGACAAGACTAGGACACGCGAGAGATACATAAGGAACACGCTGGGACACAGCAAACACGTTTTTGTGCAGATATGACTTATAAGACATAATTTTTAATTTTTTTAATAAAATAATTACACATGCCACCATTACTACTTATAAATTAATAATTTTCTAAGAAAAATTAATTAAAGAAATAAAAAAGTAAATAAACTAAGTACAGACACGCTACTCTAGACTTCCATAATCTCATTTCTTCCCATACTTTTGCTGAGAAAGTTACTAAAGAATCCAACATTAGCATACTTCATTAGCTTTATAATTAGACAATTTTCAATGATGGTATTAGTTAATTTACATTTTAATTTTTTCTGTAGATATAAGCCACTTCATTCAAAAATAATGCCAAACAACCAGTTAACTCCAAGTGCCTCTCAACCATCAACAACTCTCTCTCTCTCTCTCAATCATTGAATTTAGGATGGGGGAAGATGAAACATCATATTCACTGTGACCATGACAAATTTGTCTTCTCCAGTGCCATAGTAGCAGCTTAATACATCCTAATACATAATCTACTGCATAGAAGCAACCAGCAGTCAGGTGTACTCGATAAAACTAAGGAACCATATCTCACTCTCTCCTAATAGTTATTTTCTCCCCTCCTGTGAGCCTGCAGTTGTGTTCTTCAGTATCTGCAAATCACAGAGAAGAAGGTTACGTCAAAATCTTGATTGCGATCGACAAGGATATAATAATCGCGCACTTTGCCTACAGAGACAAGCATGCATATACGTTTATTCAGCATAACCCAGTCACCTCTCTTACTTGAATCAATCAGTCAACTCATGGTTTTTAATTTCAGAACTCGTGGAATGAAACTCCGCCCGACACTCTAATTTATGTTTGCAGGATCTTTTCCTTTTCAAAAGAAGGAAAAAAGTTGAAGAAAAACTTATTAAGAATGCTGCAGTGAAAGTTGAGAATGTTTAAAAATAAAATTTAAATACACCGAAAGCTGCAAAGTTGGGTGATTATTGTTCTCAACTTTTTTTTACCTAACTTTGGAGGAGGGAAAGCTAGAGCACTATTTCTAAACACTCCAAAACAGCTACAACTCAACAAAAAGCTGAAATACAAATTTTTATCTAAGTTACTACAAACACCCACAAACCATGAATAAAAGCAAACGTTGTACACTGATAACGTAACACTATGTGTAGGGTAAGATAAGGCTAATGTTAGATGATTGTAGAAAATGAGGTATAGCGCTACTCTGCCTACGTTATACATTCACAAGATAAGCAACGTTCTCTCCACCGTTTCATGGTTTGAATGAAAGGCCAATAATGAATTGGGAGAGAGTACAAATTTTATCCACCAGGGCTTTATCAGGAACCTAAACCCTGGTCTTACCAAAGTTTCCCAAAATTCAAAAGCTTATGAATGAAAGAAAACATAAACAAGAAGTACTTTCAATATTGCCAAACGGTAAAACAGCATCCCAAAGCCATAGCTAAGGAAAATTCTTCAGAAGCCACCCTTTGATTCACTTGGATCTATAAGCCAAACAAAGTAGTAGTCATATTATTGCTGCAATTCTATCAGATTGAGCTTTAGCCAAATCCATTCTACAAAAGGAAGTTTATTGAATTATTTTTGTTGATGCACATAGAGTACTTGTAGGTAGCGTGACACACTCAAATTTTATGTGTCTAAGTACTAGGTTCTAAATTTGCAATAATTTCACAAAGATCACGACGTTCTTAAAATGATAGCAACACGGATAAAAGGTAAAAAGGAGCAACAGCTGGAAAATTCTACCTGTCTAAGCATTTGGTTCTCATTTTGCAAAGTGGAAAGCCTTTCTTCAAGTTCAGCATTTTTAGTTTCCAACTCCTTAACTCTTCCTTCCAAATCAATCAAATATGCCTTCTTCCTCTCCCTTGCTTGCTGTGCTGAAACTCTGTTCCTCAACAACCTTTTCAATCCAAAAATGAAAAATTCATTCAATTACGAAAATGTCCCCGGCCAAGAACAACAAAGACGAGCATGTCCCATATTCCTAACAGGCATCCCAAGTGCATGATAAGTCCATTTCCCATACCCATCATCGTGCATTTTTAAGGGGGGCCCAAAGTATATTAGTGGACAGGTGATGATGTGGCTGGATATTATTGGACAAGGATAGGCCTAATTTGAGTTACCTTTTTAACCTCTTGTTTTCTTTGTCAGCCGGGCTTCTCCCTCTCCTCTTTGAACCGCCGGCGGAGGCTGGCTGAGCGGGCCCCGCAACTGAACCACCGTCGCGGCCTGAGGTGGAGGTGGTGGTGCCAGCGGCCTCACCTCCGATCTCCGGCACTCGTCTTATCTCATCATCGCTCTCCATGCCTTCATCAAGTTCAAGAGAAAAAATTTTAAATATATCAAAGAGAAGACGACTGATCCACAAATGGATCTTCCCGTTTACGCCAGCTTTTCAGATTTCAAGAAAAGGCACGTGAATCTAAATAAAGAAATCAACAGGTGATATTAGTTAAATTTCGCCAAAAACCACCGGCCAGCACTCATAAAACTAAGCACACTCCTAAATTCATTAACCTCAGAAGTAAAATTGAAGTAGCTTAATTTTTCCTGCTGATTCATCCAGACAGCCATGATCTTACGAAAAGAATGGGATGAATCTTGATTCACACGCTGAATGATTGACCAAAAAGAAAAGCTCTTTAAAAAAAAAGAAAAGAAAGAAAGAAAGAACAGCTAAACCTTTCCCAATGTTAAAAACAAATACTCGAATTTGAATAAAAAACACAGACCTTAAGAGGAAAAAATGTGAAGCAACTTTTTTCGATTCTATTCAAGAAAAACGCAGAGGATAAATTGAATCCCACCTAAATAATGCAGAAAAAACCAGGTCTTGAAGCAAAAAGCAAACTTTTTCTGCAACATTGCGGTGCAAAACCCAATATCTAAAAGATCCCACCACTAAAAAATAAGCACGAAAACAAAGATTAGAAAGGGACCTTCTTTGACTTCAACGTGAAGTGCGGAGCTAGAAGATCTCTCACTACTAGAAGGCAAAGAGCTAGCAGCAATGGAACTCGTAGCCTGCTCTTGCATTTCCCTTCAAATAAAAAACAGCCAAGAAACACAGAATGTGGAGGAGGCAGATAAAGAAAAAAGAGAAAAAAGATTAATTATTGTTTTAGAGAGAGAATTTAGGATGAGATATCAGCTGTCAGAGAGAAAAAGAGCGGGACGTAAATGTTACAGTAAGCAGAGAGAGAACGAAAGGGAGAAACTCTTGAGTCTCTGATGCTACAGGATCCGTTGGATTAAGTTTGGTCGGACGACAGGCAAGTGGTGATCGTGGCACTGTTTTGATCCATAACGTGTTGGAATAATCAAAGGTGGATGGTTTGGGAGCGTGGAGGGATACTGACCTCTAGATTCAAATGTGATCGGACGGTTAAGAAGGATTGAGTAGGTGCGGTGAATTGGGACTATTATCCATAATATGTGCTGGCTACGAATGTTATTTTCTTGCGGGGAAGATTCTCGTCTGTTGCCCTCTTAAGTATAAGCTAATGTTACTTTGGCCCAAAAAATGTCATAAATGTCATTCAGACCCATTTGTAAGAATTCTTATCTCATTTGAGCCAATCATACTTATAGGGTATGATATTGAACTTTATTTTTTATTTTTAAATAATAATGATAATTATAATTTCACCTTTTGATATAGGTTTAATTAATCTTCTGTATTTGAACGAGATTTGTCTCTTAATCATGCTTACTATTCTTATTTGTATAAGTTATGACATAAATTTAAATCATAATTTATTCTATTGTAACTTGAAAACATAATTTCTTTAATTCATAGAAATATTTAAATATACATATATTTTGTGTTTGATATGATAAGAAGACATTATTATGTATTGACTAAACTAGAAGGTTGTATGAAGAAGTTACTCAAACGTAATTTTCTTCAAAAGAAAAAACAAAAATGTCTATTTGTCTGCTACGATAAATTAATATTTACGAAATTAATATCATTGTATTCTCATTAAAAATTGAACAAGATGATCTTTTCTCTTGGGAAAATAACTACAGCATAGATTAACCAAAATGATTTTGCCGATATCCATCTTGATCTCCACATCCTTTCTGGAGAACTTGTGTAAATGGACCATCAGGGATTCAATTTTGAGAGGGTAGCTAGGACTGGCCCATACCCACCAAAAATTAAGATCCAATAGCCTACAAAATTGAATTTTGAGCCACTATATCAGGCACAAACCGTACTACTCTAGTTAATTAATTCTCCAACACGACAATAAATTATTGGAATCCTTATGACAAAAATAACATTAATCACTCATAATTCCTCCATTGAAAGTTGAGTAAAGGTTAACAATCTTGACTTTACAACTTGATGCATCATAAAAACTTAGCTGATGTTAATAATGGTTTCGTGTTTTTGTTCTTTGTTGTTAACCTGCTCAAATCCACAAACATACTTCTCATTTTTCCATAACAGAAAGAAGAACATGAGCAAAGCTACACTTAAAAGAACCTTAATCGTCTCAACGAAACCATGTTGTATTCCGGGAATTATATATGTTTCTTGTACAGAGTACACTCCTTTGCATACTGGAAATTGCACGAAAAATGAAAGAGCGGAGTTTTTAGCTGGTAAAAACGGATTCAGGAGCAGATCGTTGATAGGGAAGCCGTTTGTCAGGCAATCCCTCTTCAGCTCGTTTATCTTCAAACCATTTCACGACTCTTTTCCGAGGCAGGTTTGTCACATGCACGATGCTGCTAATCATCGCATTCTGCAATGGTTTCAAGACACCAATAACATATGATGGAAGAACAGATTACGAAGGGCCATATCACCAAAAAATGAAACCTATTATATGATTGAATGGGGATTGCATCAGAAATCTTAACGAGATTCTGCCCTTTGGTTATGTTTCCAGAAAAGAAATAAGTCCAGCGGGATTCCGCATGCTTTTACTTTGAAATGAGTTGATTATCATTTAAATAAGTTTAGACGTTAGCAGTAAACGTAAGTAATGAAAGGGTTTTTGCAACTACCACAACAAGAGGAAAGAGGGACAGTGGTGGGTGTGTGCCAAATTAAGTGATTTTCTACGTTTTAACTTTTAATGTTCTAATTTTACACCAAAAAAATAATATCACGGCTTTATGAAATAAGGATAGTTCAGTATTTTTGCTTGACCACTTTCAGTAGAATCTGAAAATACTTAAGGCGCTTACACTCTCCAAAACACTTTTCAATAGCTAAAAACTGAGAAGTTAATGATGAAAGCATTAACAAATACCCTCTTAGTTCAGTTCAGATACAGAGCAAGAACTATTGAACAGAAGGACGTTGAGACATGAACTATCCTCTCATATCCACTGGTCTGTCGGTCTACAAGACTCCTTTTTCCTAGCATTTTAATGAACCCATGTGTTCATTTATACATTGTAATATTTTCTCTTTATTGATGAGGCATGTACTTCAGGTAGCCAGAAATCCTTGGGAATATCAAATCTCTAATTCTAGGACTGATTTTCTAAGCACAGGCATAAGTCTTCGAACTACAAGCACTTAATATACCAACCAAATTTTGTGTGAATGACATTATGCATAAGTCATGATCTGTTGGTTATTTGTTTCAGTGTAAGATTGCATTATATATGTACAAGTAGTTTCACTCACAGTTGGGCGCTTTGTTCGTCTGTAGACTTGTTCGAGAGTTTCACGTTGTACTTTTTTCAGCCTCTTTCGAGCAGACCAGTTGCTTTGCATAACATGAACCGGCACTTTCGCCTCAACTTCTTGTTTCGCAGAAGGTGTCGATGTCTCCAAAGGAACAGCTTCTGCGGACTTCTCCACAGGATCTAAGATTGGTGAAACCGGTTTATCGGGCAAAGTAGCACTCATCATCACAAGATTTGGAGGAGGATCGCGCAGTAATTTCAGAACAACAGCTCTATCAAGGCACACGTCAGCAGCAAGATTTTTTATCTGCAAGAAAAGAAACTAATAATAAGGACCCTGATTTGAAACATTCTCCAGAATCAAACCACCATAAAGAATGAGAGGGTTTTTGGGTAAACTTATAAGCTCTTGATAACATCTTATAAGATGTTTCGCAGCTTATAAGACAACTCACACTTGTCTTTCGACGACCATTTTTCAAAGCATAAGCCAGCCTCCTAAGTTGCCAATTCTTAAGCTTTATCGGCTTTTCCTCCTCCTCATCATCAACTTCAAATCCACCCTCATCATCATCTTCTTCATCCTCATTTTTGGTTTCTCCACGTGCAGCAGAATCTTCCTCATCATGACCTTCACCAAAAGCCTCGGCTAATTCTTGCTCAAGTTTTGCAAGCTCTTCCTCACTTATATCATCATCTCCACCATCATTACCAAGTAATTCATCATTCTTCAAATCTTCTTCAAGCTGACGAAAAAGCGCCTCAAAAGCATCTTCATCTATATCTTCGTCTTCTCCAACATTTTTGTGAGGAGTTTTTTTCTGCTCAGAAGAGGGAATAAAAAAAACACAAATCTTTGATGTTGCAATAACCAGATTCCTTCACACAGAACTCAAACCAAAACCAGTAAACTGTTCCAATCATAAGAACATTTCTTGGTACAACACTTAACAATACACACACAAACGATTTCTTCCGAATATAATTCTCCACAGTAAATGAAAACAGAAGATATGTTTAAGCAAAAATGCATCTCAAACACAAAAGGTTGATTTTCTTTCCTCCAAACATTCCCAGCTTATAATAAGCAATAAAAAAAAAAGAAGCAAAAGTTATAAGCTCCAACAAAAATCAATAGCCTGGTTATCCTTTCATTCTGGGTTTCATTTTCATCCGGAAAAAAAAAGGAACAATTAACAAAAAATATAAAAATATCTTGATACCTTGTTAAGTTTCTTGGAAGTAACAGAAGGGGTGGCGTTCTCTCGCCGGCGTCTGGAGAAGCAGAGACCGGCGGAGCGTGACGCTGGCTGACGTGGCAGGAAAGCATTGGTTAAAGTGCCTCTCGGATTGCCTGCAAAGATGGGTTCTTTGTTGGAACTAGTACACTGGAGTGCAGTGGATATCCGAAGAGTTGTAGACGCCATCTTTATTTTGGTTTCCTCAAAGGTTTCTCCTCCGATAAATAGCTGCAGCGCCGATAACGATTTAGATACAAGTGCCCTGGCTAAAACGCTTTCGTTGTACCCGGCATAGTCGTTATGACAAAACAAGCGATTTCCAGTTAAAAATAAGCTTTTAAAAAAAAAAATAAAAAAGCTCCCGCACATTCTTAAATCAATAATCAATATTTGACCAGCCTTTCTTTTGTGCTGAAATTTAAATAATAATCCAGATATGAAGCCTCAAGTTTTCCTAAATGAAAAAGAAACAATCATATAACATAACTATAGTCTGTATCAAGCTCGAATAACCTGTTAAGCATCTACAACTTGACTCGCATAGAGGAGGCATTTGCGGTAGCTACCTATCATATGTGAAGGTATATCTTTGCTTCCCATTTTACTATTATCGTACCTAGTATTATCCTACATCTGAAAAAATATGATGCAAAGAATGTTGCAAGAGGTGCCTCAGCTTAACCCGTTGCAATGCCTCTTATCAAGGGCTCTTGAAAATATAAGACGAAATGACCAAGAGATGCCACATTTCACTTGGATCAGAAGTAGGATGTCTTTCACATTTACTGGTGCATCACTTGATGAATCTTGTTTGTCCAAGGGCTTATTGTAGGATTCTTCAATCATGTTTGCCAATACAAGAACCACTTTCTAGAGTACTACAGATCTCCAAAAACATCCAACATCAATGATATTACACTCTCTGTATCATTATAGCTTGTTGAGTGCAAATTGATGGATGCGAACCCATTTACCACTGCATATCGATGAATGTGGATCCACAAAATAAACACAAACTGGAAACCTATTTATAGTTGTTAAGAAAGGAAACTACGTGAAATCCAACGCGATCCAACCAAGAATTTCTCGTTTAGAGAAACCTAAGATCAAAAACCAGAATAATTGGGGAAATTTGAGCCATCATGTGAAAGAATTCTAACAGTTACATCTGCATATCCGAAGAAAAAATGTAAGAGAAAAGGGTACAAAAAACTTACAAAAAGAGGCCGATGCAGGTAACTTAAAAAGCTACAAAAACAATAACCTAGACTTTGCCCAACTACACAGTAATGGTACAAACAGATGCCTTTTTCTCTTCCCTTTCAACATCCTTTCATTTTATTTTTCTTCTTTTCTACCTTTTCCCTTCTGGAGAATTTACCCTACATCTTTTCCCATTTACAGATACAACAGATTTTTCATTTTTCATTTTTCATTGTATCAAAAATCTCCTATACCTTCCTGATTCAGTATATCACGACTCGCAGGAGCCCTGGCTGTGGCTCGGTGTAGTCGAGACCCTCGTCCTCTAGCAGGTATCGCTGGACAGCAGTTGGGAGTCGAGCTGGAGTACGTGAGCCCCTCGTGTGGTGGCCCGTTCCCACACATATGTAAACGAGCAACCGTTGGTCCATTGACCGGGCTGCGTTCTTGATTGCTGCTAGCTCACGTTTGAGCACATGAATAGCTTCGCTCACATGAAGACCGTGCAGGTCGATCATGCGTTCTCGCCCATTTGTCTGAAGGTCTGAATTCCTGCAAAATTGGGAAAAACTGGACAATGACTCAAAATATGGAAGACGATAATTTACAGTGATTTATCATTTTCGACATGAAAGACAAACCTCTGGCGATAAATAGTTTCTTGTGCCTTCCCATGAGCCGCTTTCATCTGCACGTTGTGCAACTGTCCTTTAACGCTTAACTCCTTGGCTAAGGCCTTGTTGCCAATGAGGTATGCTTGTCGTGCCTAATCTCACATGGAACATTGCGGACATGATCAAACAAAGGAAGCATGATATGGTTCACCAATACGTATCTACGTTTTAAGCAAAATACTTAGTATAAACTCCTGGATAGCATGGGCATGTCAGTAGTTGAAGCCAATAGAAAAATGTAATGAATCTATATCAAATAATAAATTCTATATTCTATAACATGGGTAGCTAGGTAGGTAGATAGAGAGAGAGAGAGAGATTCACTTGGTTGTAAGGGAATACAATCATCCATGCTGGCTCCCGTCTCCCCCAATCCACAAACACAGACAGGAAAAGTCGTTGGCGCACTTTTATCCAAGTAACCAAGTATACAAGAAATGTTTCGAAATTATTGGGGGAAAAAAATGGCCCTTGGGAATAAGGCAGGTTTGTTAAAATTTATAGCTAATGAAATCTTTAGAAAGGAGGCAAATGTCAATGGTGTTATTTTAATTCCGAAATGTGGGGGTTTGTTTTTTAACTGTCCAAACCTTGGGGATATTTTAGTAATTAACCCATTGTTTTTTCAAAAGTTTTCACATCTATTTTCAACCTTCTAGACATCTAGATATAGAACATACCTGCTCGAAGTATGCATTACGGAGACGTGCATGATCACGTGCTTCCTCCCGCATTTCAGAATACATATTTGCTGCCAGCTCAACAAAGTTAAAGCATATATACTTCCTAAAGCATTTTTCACACAATTAAATATTAGACAGCAAGTTAAATATAGTGCCTTCAATTATTACCGACTGCTTCTCCAGTTTCAAGCCAGACAGCAGTTGATCCTCGACCTTGCAACCTATCACCATATATGCTCCTGCCCTGGCCACTGTTATACGAGACCTGTGAGCTTCTACTTGATCCTATGTTTGCGTCTGAAGAACCATTTCGATCGTACTTCCAGATATTTGAATCTTGAGATGGCATTTTTCTTACAGCCGAAGCAAAATCTGTAGCACCTCTTGATGGAATAAAGGAATTGGATCTGAATAATGTTGACCCCTGCTTTTCCGAAGACCTATATGGACTACCGTTTTGATGGAGACCATCACCTGCAAAATTTGCCAAATCGTTTTGACCATCTCTAACAGAAAGAGCAGGAAAATCCATCGCATTAAGATTTGGAGCAGATAAGGCTTTTGAATTCAGACTCTGATTTACGCTTCCATCAACCTGAAGCTGCAACCAAATTGCAATATTACCGTGAAATCCACATAGGAAACTACAAAGACGGAATATCTATGAATTAACCATGTCAATCGGAAAAAGGAATTTCTGGAAAAATGAAAGTATTGGTAGGCTAAATTTTCTACAATAATCCATAAATCCAATCCAAGTAAAGTTGCTATCTCAAAGTTCAAAACTTAATTCCAACCCCACCCCAACCTCAAGGCTTCACCTACAATTTACGAGGTTTCTTCTCGCTTTCCTTCTCGTGTATCATCCTTAACAGGAAAATTTGACCTTAGGTAACATAAAAAATGCATTTTCCTTTTAATTGCTTCCAAACACAATTAGGTTTCATTTATAACGGCATTCATATTGGGGCTCTTGGCTCCCCCCTGAAGAACGGTTGGACAAATGCATCAGCTGCAGTATAAATGAAAAAAAGCAGCAGGACAATGCTTTTTTCTATGAGACACACCAGTCACACTTAGATTTACTGAGTGCCGTCGGTTAAAAATTAAGTTAAAAGTTTTAAAGATTCGCATCATGATAGAATTTACTGAATGCATATCAAACTTTACATCCACAATAAATGAGAAGTCATCCAATTTCAATGCTGAAGAAATAGCCTACCTCAAGCTGAGTAAGCATCTCAATTGTTAGGTTGAAATCGCCTGCGTTAGCAAAATACACCTCTGCAAGACTTTCGGCTGCAAAACCTGGAAATTGTGAAGCCAAAAACTCAAGAGGGCTCATATCTGGATTGTCCACCAATAATTGCTCATTTGACATGTCGCCCAAAAAAGCATGTCCTGGATTTCCACTATCAGATCCTCTTGCAAGCAGCTGATCATCAGTAACAATTTGTTGGCCCCAAGGTTTAGCAAGTGAAGGATAAAAACCTGTAGGAGACGGATATTCTCCATAGGATGAAACGGGATAGGTCAGCTTTTCAGCATAACCATTGCCATTAACAGGGCGAGGTGATAATCGTTGCTGCTCCTTCAACATGAAGCCACTGCCCGTTGAAGCAGAATACCTTGAACCTTCACTAATATCAGTTAACGAAAAGCTTGAAAATGATAATCCATCTATCCCTTGTGTATCATCAATGCCCATGACCTTAAAGTCAGGAGTAATGTCATCTGGGAGCTGATGGCGCCAGTACTGCTGGGCTTCGTCATCAGAATTATTCGAAATTGACGACTCTGATCTATCTAATATACCTTTCCCTGGGGTGAAAGCTAAGGAGCCAACAAATTTTGATGATGCCTCGGCATCCCTATTGCTCGCTGTCGGTGACCTGAGGGCAGCAGGAATAAATTCTGTGGCATTGGGATTCAAAGTTGCTTTTGCAGCACCAAGTTTTCTATCACCAGAAGAAGCTCCCTTTCCCGACAAGTACATTCTTTTTTATTTTCCTTTTTGGGTTTTAAAATAGGCAAGAAGTGATTCTACGCATAAAAGAAACAAAGTCTAGGAATGAAGTTCTAATATCAAAATGCGTCAGCCAAACCCTGCAGATGAGTGAAGTCCAAGTTAGAATACTATATGAGGTACAACATTAACATTTTCAACAAGTGATCTAAAAATAACAGATTTTTACACGCGTTACACAGATTCTGGTGGCAATGGGACAGATAACAGAATTACAGCACATAACGACAATTAATTAACGAACAAAATGTCAGATTCCGATAAAGTTGTCTAACGATTCCACGATAATATCACCATAAATTGCAATAGCCAGCATAATTTAACATAAATATCTTGATTAAGTGAAACAACAAACGAGACAAAATTTTCTCTGACATTGGGAGAATTCGGTTCTTGAACTACCATATTCAGAATAGCATACAATCACCGTATTAAAACTATAACAATAAAACATACAAAAGCATGTATAATTATAGTAACCAACACCGAAATCCTTCTCAAAACAATAAGAAATCATGAAAAGATCAACAAAAACGAACTTTCAACGGCTTCATATTTGTAAAGAACAAACACATTCATCATCACCAGTAATCATCCATGCACGCACTAAAGAAAGAACTGTAGCTAGCAACAAAACAAAATTATTCAAAAATTCTAGTAAAATTCTAAAAAATACAGCAACCAATACAAAACAGAGATCAAGCAAAGAAAATTGACAAGAGACAAAAAGCACAACTTTGAACTTCAATCACTAAACTTATCTCCATAGATCTCTTAAAATCTAAGCCAGATAAAAATATAAACACTGTTTAAATAGAATATAAAAATCAACCAAGATCTGGGTTCTCTGAATATACCTTTGCGGAGCTCTGTGATGAAAGACACCATGTCAAATGCATCCATAACACAAAATCCACAAAAAGAAACAAAGAAAACAAAAGATGGGATTTTGAAAAGATTCAAAGCTCAAAAAAACTACAATTTTAGAAAAGAGACTTGAGTGTTTGTATGTATATCTTTCTATCTAAACCCAGACAGAAAGAAATTCTTGCTATTTTTCCTTCTAATTTTCGGCCCTTGGGGTGTGAACTGAGCCAGGGGTATCTTTTTCTTCTCTGTCTAATCTTTCCATCTCTATTTCAGGCTTTTCATTTGTCTCTCTCTTCCTACTATCTCTTCTCTTCCTTTTTTTCTCCCTTTTTTGCCCCTTACATTTTTTATTTTTCCCAGGGTTCTTCTTTTATTTACAGTTTTTTGAGCTTTTAGACCACAAGAATAAGGTTGCACTATTCCTGTTCTCTCTTTTCTTTTTTAATAATAATAATTAATATAATATAATAATAATTCTTAATATAGTTTTTTGGGTTGTAGTTTTTCTTTTGTTTCTATGGGCATGTTTGTGTGGATTAAGACTACCACATCATGTGGCGATTTAAAATATTACAAATGGAAAAACTATATTACATCATATTAATTAGCTTAAGCATAGCTGTTATATCTATACCATTTTAAAATATAATGATAATAATGAAGATGATGTGTCAAATAGGATAGATTGAATAGGTTGTTTAGGATAGTATTAGGACATCATCAATCCTTATTATGAAGCAATTCTTTGACTTGCTTAATAAATAATGTTTCCTAAGTAATGAAAAATCTTAATTGTTAGCTATTGACATGATGTATGCCAAATTCTCTCTTCCAGTGAGTTGTGATCCTCCTTATCTGGTTTGCTATATTGTAATTGTCATGTATATTAATTAACCAATGAAGAATTATAATAATTAATTGTCGAAAATCAATATTGTATAATAGATAGACATTCACACATTTAATAAAATTTAAATTTAGAACCTTGAAAAAGATATCAATTTTGTCGCTTTGGTGATATTAAGGATTAACAAAAGTAATTAAAGAATAGTCCTTTTAGGAATAAATTATATGCGATAGGAATAATACTCCTAACAAATTTATTAAGGAAGAACGAAAGATAAACTATTGCCGATAAAAAATTTTAGGTCACATCATAAGTCAGTTTTTCTTGTATTTTGTATTTTCATAGTTTTTTAATATTTTCTAGGCAACTTAAATTTGTGAACCAAGTTTTGGGAAACAAGAAAGAAAGGACAAAATTATAACAAAGTATATTCATTTATAATGTCTAATTCCCATCATATTCTCAACTAATAAAGCTCAAGGGAACTTATAGATTCATATAGGCTACCTAAGCCCTATTGACTCCAATTCTAGTCAACTCTCATATGTGTAAGAATAAGACAAGGGAATGATTCATAAATTGGTGCAAAGATTTTGGTGATTGCACACATAAAGTTTAAGTTTCCTATAATCAAGTACTCCCAAAGAAAGAAGTCAATATATGCATACCCCTTTAATATCCATACACAAATCTCATACCCACTTAAGAAAAAAGAATGCACTAGATTTAAGAAGTCTCTCTCATTAAATAGTTTTTGAGGAGAAGCTATATTGCACAATGATTGGAAGGATAACTTTTACATGAATGGGATACTTTTTTTATCCTTTTTTCTTTTTTCTTTCATATATATATACATATATGGATGGGATACTTGACAATTATTGGATTATTATTGGAACATTCCATGGTGATCATTTGCAAGTAAAATGTAGATGACCAAGAACTTCATATTAAACTTGTTGATACGTATTGCTCTTTGATGCATGTTAGGACAAAACAAAACACACAATTTTTGTATGTTTGTTCTTTTATTAATCTTTGTTCGAGGTCTATGAATTATTTCTTAAGTCTCATTTGTTCAATGACAATTTCAATAAACAAAAAAAGAATAAATAAGTAAATGAAAAGGTGTACGAAACTTACATGGATTTAGGTATCAATAACTTCAATGAAAATCTTCTCTTTTAATATATGGGAATTTAAGTTTGTACTCATAGTTGCTGAAAATTTGTGTTTAGATGAATATGACTGTTGAAAAGTTATGATTTAAACATACATGTCTTTTCTTTATATAGACATGTCTTTTCAATGCAATGGGGGTTTTCAAATTCCACAGTCTTAGTTGAACTTAAATTCTGTTGATCTATATTTAATCTCGATTATTCGATCTTTCTCATGAACTTTCTAATTCAATTTTACATACTATCTCAATTTGAACTAATAAGTCCATCTATACCCATCAACTTTCTGAGAAAACTAATTACTCAATTTGGCTGAATAACTCTATCCATTTATAACGCTTCTCAAATTACTTATTGGACCATAAGCTTGACCCATCATTTTACTAAGTTGTCCATCAATCATATCACTAATAACATACACTAATTCACGAAATTATATATATATATATACATATATAATTTTCAAAGCAAAACTATTAATTAGTATGATCGGAAAGCACATATGATTTCACACTTCTATCTTTGCCCCACAAAATATTACCCCATAAATTCACCATGCTGTAACTTATGTGCAAAAAGCCAAAAGGGGGAAAAGGTGAGAATTAGGATTAAAGAGCAACGTACAACTTGATTAGCAGATAGTGACACACTGTGGCAGTATTAGGAACAGAGATGGTCCCACGCGTGAAAAAACACGTGGGCGACCTTTTTTGGTTGTGGCATATTGAGTCCATATGTCGCCATTACAGCTGGCACTCCCTCTGACTAGTTTTAATCATCTGTACCGCGGCCTACACAATACCATCCCGCATCCAAATCGTAGAATATTGCATGTTATTCTTTTTTCGTATGGTGATAGAAAGATCATTGTCAAGATAAAGGAAAATGCTCATAGTTTAGACATGTTTTCCACAATGATATTGATCACGATGAAAGTTACATCTAGGATAAAATGTCAATTGGATTTGAAATATTATTTCATTGAAGGAATTAGTGAAAAATTTTTTATCATTTACGTGTATTTGAAGAATGAAAAAAAAAATTGTAATTTATAAATTGACGACAATATCCTAAATTCATTTGATTATACATTTAAGATCAAAGATCAAATTTTCATCTATTTTGGAAGCGTGAAAATGTAGAATACATAGCTTATAAATCATATTAAAATCTTTATTCGTTTAATGATTGAACGCTTAAGTTTAGCTTCT
>JACFYI010002305.1:234727-261341 GCA_014898755.1 Handroanthus guayacan
TTTTTCCCTTTCTTTTCCTAAGAGAGGATGAACGATTAGAAGATAACAATCGAATCTAATATGTTTGGAGGATAGAGTTTGTCATTTATAGAGGACAAAAATATAATTTTAATTAAAACAAAAATTAGGCTGGATTGTTTACAGCAAATAATTATATTTTAAATCAAAGGTCCAGATTTTTTCACTTAAAAATCAATGGTAAACAATGCTCACCTGATGTTAAGTAAAAACAAGGGGCTAGGATGATAGAAAAGCCGCAAATTCCACCGTCCACGAAGCAGCAGATCCTAGCTCATGCAGACCGCAGTAAAATATGGGACCACAAAAAGAAAAAAAGATTTACAGTGGCTCCGCCAATCATTGTCGATGGCATTTTCTGTCCATATTACTCAGGTTAACACGGCCCACTACAAAAAGAGTTCAGAAAATCCTTCCAACTTTTCACACACACAAATACACGCACCTGTATGTGTGAGTTTGTATATATATATATATATGTTCACACGCAAAACGCAGCTAAATATATGCATACACACAGTTCTCATGCGCGGAAGCAAATGAAAGAAAAGCCGAAGAGAAGTTCTTGAACCTTCTATCTCTGCCGTTTTTTCAGTTCAATTCTTACAAAAGTATCAATCAATCAAGAAAAAACAGAGCCAAAAAGGGCTCTCTGAAATGTATGTAATATTCAAGCGTCTGATAATCGGTGGAGAGATTGTTGAAGAAGAAGGTGAGTGGGAGAAAGAAAGATAAGAACGAAAGAAAGAACAAAATCCATCAAGATAAGAGCAAGGAAATCCAGTAGATTTTCAAGATTCAACCAGATTCAACACTTACCATAACAAAAACAAGGTAAAATTTACAGATCTCTGTAGTTTCCTTTACTAAATTATTGCCCTTTATATATTATGCGCTTTAACTTGAGAAATTTTCATTTTTTCCTTTTTCTGGGGTTCCAGCAGTCTCCATGGAGATCGCACAGCAAGCACAATCCATGATGAAGGGAACAGATCTCGCATTTGTGAAATGCGAATGTTGCGGGCTGACAGAGGAGTGCACGGAGGAATACATAAAGCGTGTTCGTGAAGGTTATTCGGGCCGATGGATATGCGGGCTTTGTGCTGAGGCGGTGAAGGACGAGCTTCTGAGATCAGAGGAAAGAATTGGGAAGGAAGAAGCTTTGAATCAGCACATGAATTTTTGCAAGAAATTCAGGACTTTAAGCCCACCAAAAAATCCTACTGAAGAATTGATTTGTGCTGTAAAACAGTTGCTTTTGAGGAGCTTGGATACGCCTCGGTCTAGCCCGGTGAGAAAGCCCTGTTTGGTTCGATCTGAAAGCTGTTTCCCCGCTCTTGATGCCTGAACTATATCAGTCTCGGATTGAGAGAATAAGAGCGAGTTCAATAATTTGCTGAAAACAATGTTGGCGACATCTTTTGAGTTCAGATTTGGTTGTTTCATGTTTATAGTGATTCAAGAATGTTACGTCACGTCCATTGGTTTCAATAAATCTTGTGCGTTTGAACTCAGTATCGTGTCAAATTTGTAGTACTCGAAAAGATTGAACAAGTATGTGCTAAAGCAAAGAAGAGACTGATGTTTTAGTTCAAATTGTTCTAGATCCGATCTGAAAGACATAACCTCTCGCAAATTCATGTTTCTTTTGGGTACTTGGAGAAACTAAATGAAATGCAGTTTGCATCTTGTATCCAATACATGTTCCCTACTGTTTCGTTGAATGAATATATACAAATTAAACGTTTTCTTATAAAAAAATTGGGTATTAATGAAATACCCTTGATATATATTTATATGAAGAAGCAGAAGATGAATTATTGATATAGATTTATATGCAGAAATAGAAGATGAATTACTGAAACAGAGGATGCTAAATGTTTATGGAAGGCCCTGAAACGTGAAAACAATGTTTTCCAACATTTGGAATGGATACAGTACCAAAAAAGATCCAACTGGGGCTTGAATTTGATATTTTGTTCACATTTTGCAAAAGCTGGAGAAAAGTATTCCATCCATCAAAATATCTGGTCTTATTTGTGGGGCTGAGATTGAGACAACCTGAGACCCCGATGCTTTCTTCCATCAAACAATCTCAGATCCTTAAAGGGGTGTTTTTTCTAGTTATTATTTTATTTTTCATGAAGCAAAAACATCTTGATATTTAACTGGTACACTCAAACGACGTTGAAAATTCTGCATTCGACAGGTACAAGAATTAGTATTCTATTTAAACTATTCTTTGTGCGGAAGTTTCTCAATCATGTAGTGCAGTCAAAATTAAATTCAGCTAGTCAAACAGAGAAACAGGAAGCAACTTGAGAGCTAATGCCATAGAGTCTCAGCTCTATTTGTTGTTTGGCACATTAGTAAAACAAGTTACAGAATGGGAGTAGATAACAATCGATATCATCAATCAATATCTTTACAGGCAATTGGCTTGCAGCAATGCAGATAACGATTCAAAAATTGTTTAGGGTATTAGGATATTCAAGTAGACTGGGCCATAGCAGATTCATCTACGAGAGCTCAAATGGGGGGAAGGCCAGCAGCCCGGGCACAATAAATGTGTCTTGCTGATCACAGCATCCAAAAAGGGTTCCTCTGTAATACCTCGTCCACTATTGCCAGCAAAAGAATAGGAACTTACATGCACATAAAGGTCGCAAATTCAACTGCTACCGCTGGTCCTCGATTTTTAATGAAACCAATTCACTATCCTCCTGTTGGCTTCTTGTCCTCAAACTCTTGGGCAACCATCTTCTTAAATTTTCTGGTAATCTGCACAGCAACTACGACTCTGAAACAAGATTATAATTATAATGCACCTAAAAGGCTAAACAGGGCGTATAGAAAAAATCAATTCAACTGATAATGTAATCAATTGTATCTCCCATCGGTCACCAACAAATGAATTCTGTATGGATTTCCATTATTTGGTCTTTTCACTTTTAGGAAGGTGATAGTGGTGGTTCCAGCAAAACATGTTAAAAAATATGAATATGACAAAAGAAACATCAGACGATAAATGGCAGGTGATCAGTGTTGGCTGTCTAGCTGACACATTCTTATGACTTACAGATCCAATCTTTCGGAAATGGCTCTCCGCACTGAAGAGTTGAGACCATATGCTATTGAGTTGAAGAGGCCCTTTAACAAACAGAAGATGTAGAAAGTTTCAACCTTGGGTGGCAGACATTAGACTCATTGAGAAAGAGTTCTTAAAGTATCTGAAACATACCATAAGTGCAGCCATCCCAACATCAAGAACAGAAAGCCAAAAGATTTTATGACCTGGTTCAATGAAGTCATGTATACGGTTGATTGTGCCAAAAAACCATGACCCAATTAGAATAAGTGGATAGTAACCCCATCTATTCAGCGCCTGTCGAGGAAAGAGAGGAGAAATGAGGAAAATAAAGAGAAAAGTTAAATGGGCATTATGTGATCCAGAATTAGTTTAAGTCATCCTCCGACATGCAGATAAAAGAAGCAGGCACAGAGCTGATCTTCAAGAGCTAGAAGCAGTAATGGTAATAGATAACTATGAGTTCAAAAGACAAATAACCTGGAATGGCCATTGTCTCTGATTATGATAGATGATGATAAACACCAATTTTCTGATAAAGAGGATAAATCTCAAGTAGCACCAATAGCAGAAAAAAATGAGATTCAGATGTACAGAACACAATACATGCATGTCTCCTAGTACTCAAGGTGCTCAAACTACTGGGAAACTACAAATTATTGGTATCTTAAGCGATCATGGCATTGGTGTCAACATGTCATGCTGTGCCCAGATTATTCTTTGGGAGAGCAAAATGGAATATTACGGTGCCACCAATATCCCTAATGAGGCAAATAGCTGAAAGGAGACTGACTAAGTAGGCAAAGAAGGAAGCTTTTCGACCAGCCAGTTTCTGATTCTCACATGTTTTTCACAGTCAACAGGGACAGAGGAGAAAACTAACCTTCATATCTGGTCGGGCATCTGACTGGTACCGATCTGACATTCCCACTGCCATCTGGAGAAACAGGTTTTGCATCAGATGAATTAAATCCGCCAAACATTGAAACATATCTCAATATACCTCAACCCTAATTTCACAGGCACAAATACAAGGGAAGGGAGAAAGAGAGATCCCGATGATCACATACACGAGTGGCATTGTTCAACATGCGTATCACTTGAAAATAGGTGATTCCGTTGAAAAGAATTGCACCCCATAAAGGTGCATAAAATGTTATAAAATGAACCACCTGCAGGAATAAATAAGAACCACAAATGTAAGTATTACAAGAAATACGTGCCAGACTATACATGGAACAACAGCAAAGGCAAAAATAAGCAACAGGGGGGGTAGCTTATCAACCAGAAGAACTTCTATTTGAATAATAATGTCACCATTAAAGCTCTTGCAAACTTGCCTTTCCGGTACGTCCCGTTTGTGCCCAACACCATGCACCTAGACGACTTATATGACCATGGTCATTGCCAATAGAGCGAATTACTGTCATAACAACCGAAGTTCCTGCAGAAGTCATTTAGACTCCTAATAAGAAGAGAGAAATTACAAGCATACAGGTCTGATCCCCAAAGGGAATACAAAGGTAACCTAATTTAAAAGATGAAACAGCAAATGAAAAGAGCGTACCCCAGACATACAAATGAAACATTGGCTCTAAATCCTCCACATCAGTTTTATGTCTAACAACTGTTCGGTGTAGAGTGAAAGCAATTGTTGTTGTCCACAGAAAAGAGGCAACACAGAAAAAATGTGTTGTGTAGCCCTGAGCATAACAAAAGTATCCCTTAGAAGGATCCCTGCACATACAAATTCATTTTAGAGTAGAAAGGTCAGAACATGAAATTTTTCATCAAATAAAGATGGCAGCTAACGCATGTGACTTTCACACAAACAAGTGCATACCCAATAATGCTAAAGAAACTGCAGAACATGTCCTGCACCAAGACAAAATAATGATATCAGCAGCAGAACAAATGAGAATGTTATACAAAACAACATCAAATTGAAAAATGGATTTCACAGTTGAAAGTCAAATATTTTGATGGGAATAATAAAATTGGAACATTTTAACATTTTAGATATTAGCAAACCCTTGCCACAACGTACACTATCAATAATAAGTAATGCAAATTCAGGCAAGATTTTTCAACAAAATTCCATATTTCAGCTGTACAAGTGCATGCAACCAAACTAATTACAAACCTAGGTTAGTCTCGAATAAATGCCAGTCCGAATTCAACTTCATTTAATGCACCAAGTACACAGAAAAGCCCTTAGTAACCTCCACACTGTCCTAGAGCTTCATCATCAATTAAGCTGACACTATTTCCAATCCAACACAAAATCACTACACCACGATAATTTTTTCTAAGCAGATTATCAGTTGACAAGACTTTTCATTAAGTTACGAAACAGAGATTATGATAATTTTTCCAGGAAGAACAGAACGAATGATAAACACACAAGAAAACAAGAAAAAAAGAAAGAGAAGAACGGATACTTACAGAGAGAGCGAGGAAGAACACAAGCTTGAAGGAAAACTTCCGGAGCTCTTTGAAGAGTAAGTAACATAGAACTATGAAGCCGGAACCAACGAGCGAGAAGCTGGATGCGCCTGTGTTAATGGCAGTCAAAATTCCCCGTTCGTTCGCCGATAGGTTCCCCAAAACCGCCTGTACCGTCGCCATTGTATCGATTCCACCTTTCCTTCAAAGAAAATCTCCAATCTTAATCACAAAAACTTCAGAATTTCACGATTCGCATCTCAGACATTCGATTCCACCAAGCAAAGAGGAAAAAGGAACCCATTTCCGGTGGGGCCATATTTCGTAGAATGCGCGAAGTGAAGAGGTGGGAGCTAAGTAAAACACTTTAATGCCGTTAACATGTTATCAGCCACGCGCCGGTAGCGTAAAGTCGCTTTGGCCGAGTGGTTAAGGCGTGTGCCTGCTAAGTACATGGGGTTTCCCCGCGAGAGTTCGAATCTCTCAGGCGACGAGTCATTTTTGTCTTACTATCAGCCAATAACCATCTGAAACATTATTTTCTCTTCGAGATAAGAAACATTTTAAACATTCTTCTTCTTCTTTCCTTTTCTACGTTGTACCAGCAGAAAAACATTTGAATCCAATGTCGATCGGATTTGTACATTGCTCTATTTAATATTCAGAAAACAAAAGATCATAAATTTCTAAATAGTTCACAACCTGAGTCCTGAAAGTAAGAGGTACAAATATGAAATATGACCGAGGCAGTTTTTGTAGTTTAGCTTGAGTGCATTTGTAATGTGTAATTTTTTGGTTATATCCAGATTCCAATGTGATCCGCGTAGCTGCTCCATGAAATAATCACAAATGGTTTTGGTTATAATCACTCACTATGTTCACTATGCCTACTAACGATAATGTCCTAGTGGAAGTGGAAGACACTATATATATACACATAGTTTGTGGTCTCCAAACCCAAGATTTCATACTTTTGTTTATGCACTATCAACGGTGGGAGGTAATTCAAGTTTATGTTTTCCTTGTGATTTTTTGTACCAAGACGATGATTATACGCTTTCACATATTGTCATGGAGCAAAGGTTTCAATCGACTCTCAAATGTAAAGTTTAATTGGCATCGTTCAATTCCTCCACGTGTCAATAATCTTATCATTGACGATTAATAGATCTTTTAAATCGATAGTGAAAGATTCAACCTGTTAAAAAATACACGAATCTTGAAGTATTTGGACATTCTACTTTGTCCTCGGGAGTAAATTAGTCATCCTAACTCGTTGGGCTGCCCTTCCCTTTAAGTCATGGGCTCCCTCCATTTGAAAATCCAAGTTCGTCTAATCTTCATGAATAAATTAATTAAAGAATGGAGTTCAAACTTATTTTCATAGATAAGTTTCTTCATCTACAATTACTCCCTTCAAATGTGAAATAAAAATATAAATTATCAATGAGAAAATATATTATTCCCCTCACGCAAAAATGATAGAATTTACAATTTATTGATGAGCATTAGTAGATAGTTTCAAGTGAACAACAAAGTGCAAGTTTAGGGAACCTTGCTGGGAGGGCCATACCGCCAACTATATATGTATGCCCATGAAAAGAAGCTAATTAAGTTACCGACCCTACCTATTAGTCGGCATTTATTAAATTTGTTCATGCAAATGATAGGCAAGCAAAGACGATCGATGTCCAAAGTCACGACATTATTGCCTTATGTTATAGGCAAATTAATGTATGAAATAAATTTTAATTGGACCACTTAGCAAACACTTTTTTTACATCTATATTATATCACCAAAAGGTCATTTTGTAACAAAAATATTAATTTTATTGATCTTTTGGCAGGTTGGTGAAATTATAATAATGAATATTTTGTCATTTGGTTAATAATTATAATTCAGTCTGAATCCATTTGAAAATATTAAGTAAAATTGTATATGAGTTGAATTCAAGTAATTTAATTTTACTAGATATATATTTGTACTATTTAAAGTAAACTTCGGTGCTTCACAAAAGAAAAGTGGGTAAGTTTGCCCATATTATGATGTAAAGTACGAATGAAATATATTTATAAAAAAAAAATATGAAAGAAATATTATTTTAAAATATAGGATCCTCACCATACATCAAATATCAAACTCTTTGGATCTTTTTTATGTGGTGTTCCTAAAACACTATTTTTAAATTTCATAACATTGATTTCATGCAAAACTAACTACTTATATTATACAACTCGATTTTTTTTTTTTTTATAACTATTATCCGATAAAGACATGGAAATTTTTGCAAAAATTAAATATTTTTTTTTATTTTATACTATATAATTTTATATTATTAATCAATTGAGCTCAAATCTTTTTTTTTTTTTTTTTATGGGCACAATCGAGCTCAAATTTTATTTTATTTATTTATTTTTTTGTATGGGTACAGTTGAGCTCAAATCACATTACTCATTTATATACCTCCTTTTCTGATCTGTTCGCCCGTAAAACAGGATGGTTACCTCCTGTCTGAGCCTCGTCTCCCTCTATGGCGTCTTCCTCCGCCGCTGTCTCGCCGCTGCCGGCCTCTCCTCTCAAACCATAAACATCGACGGTGACACCACCATCCACTTATGGTGTCCCCCCGCCGCCACTTCCAAACCTCCGCTGGTTCTGATTCATGGCTTCGGACCTCACGGCGTCTGGCAGTGGCGGCCGCAAATCTCCTTCTTTGCCAGAGATTTCGACCTCTATATCCCCGACCTAGTATTCTTCGGTAAATCCTTCACCAATTCCCCAGACAGGTCGGAAATTTTCCAGGCGGCTTCCGTCGCGAAACTCCTGGAAAAACTCGGGATTCCCAGGTACGGATTAAGTAATTAATTAATCAATTAATAATTAGCCATAGGAATTGGTGCAAATTCCCTGTCAGTTTACGGTTTTCTTCAGAGTACTATATTTTGTCGTTTTTAATCGGAAATGCTGGTTCAATTTTTGCAGGTACTCTGTAGTTGGGACGAGTTACGGTGGATTTGTCGCGTATCACATGGCGGCGATGTGGCCGGAGAGGGTGGAGAAGGCGGTTATCGCCAGTTCCGGCGTAAACATGCGGCCGAGGGACAATTTAGAGCTACTGAAGAGGGCAAAAAAGGAGAAGATTGAGGATTTGTTGTTGCCGAGCACCGCCACGCAGCTGCGGACGTTGATGGGTTTGTCCGTTTTCCGGCGGCTTTACATGCCTGATTTCTTCCTTAATGATTTTATCAACGTGAGTGAATTTATCAATATAAACCTTTTCCAAACATAATCGTTCTCAATTTTGGATGATTTAGTGCCTTAATGTGGCGAATTTGCGTACTATATTTTAATTAGAGAAAAAAATAATTATTCTCAAACCCAAATGATAATTTTCCAAACTTTGCTTAGATTTTCAATTAAATGGCCAATAATATGCATGTGGAATTTGCTAATTATTTTTCCCCCCCACACACACACATATTATCACTCACGTCCTTGGTCAGTGTTTGGATTCTCTATAATAATCTGTATTACATCACAAAATTTACGTCAAGATACACATTAAGTACATAAAATCATATTTAAATATTATCTATGATATAAGATAAAATATAAAATGTTTTTTTACATGGAGAATTTGAAAGTGATTTGGACGTCGTTCTTTAGTCAAACGGCTTCGATAGTTGTTGGGAATAACTTTAACAAATTGTGGACTGTGAATCGTTCAATAATTTCCTACTAACTCAACTACTATCTAATGGTCTAATTAGGTGCCCTAATTTGACTCTTGAAGCTAATAATTAAGAAAAATAGACAAGAAAAATAGGGATCTCTCACAATTACGATCTTTAACAAATAAATACGAGTATACGTATTCTCAATAAGCGGGATAAGATAAAAGAATTTTAATAACATAGTTTTATATTTTCTGATATTTCTTTTCGGATCAATATTGAAGTAATAACTATTTTTCGCAATCCCGGCAGAAATTGTATTGTGAAAATAGGAAGGAGAAAATGGAACTCTTGAAAGGATTGACCCTCGGAGAGGATGACACTCCTAATTTATCTCCCCTCTCTCAGGTATTATGTCTTCTTTTATTTTTTCTTTAAAACATATTTATTTTTTGTTATATTTATTTATTCTTCTTCAAAATGCAGGGAGTATTGATTGTGTGGGGACAGCATGATCGGATATTTTTATTAGAGAAAGCCATGGAACTCAAGAAGTATGAACTCGATCAAGAAACTCATCCATTAACTTTTCATGAACATACAATATTTTTACTATAGTAACATGAATTTTTTAAAAATGATATTTTACAAAGTGACGTGACATTATCATCATATTATAATTATAACTGATATAAAATGACAAGAATGTTCGTATCATTCACAACTTCACTTAACAATAACATAATATTTTTTAATTATAGGAAACGTTCAAATTAATATTGCATTTTTTTTTAAAAAAAAGAACTCAATAGATAAGTTAATTTACATGCTAATATTGGTTTGAAAATGCAGATTGCTTGGTGAGAAGGCCAGACTAGAAGTCATTAAAAACACATCGCACGTGCCTCAACTTGAAGATTCAGGGCAGTTCAACAACATTGTCAAGAATTTCTTACATGGGCCTTCGTGATTTTATTCAAAATTTAATGATACATGTATCAATTACTATTATTTATTATTATACCGCATGCTTTATTAATTGATATTATTTTCCGTACCAAGATTCAACCGCTTCATAGAAAGGTGGTCGAAAGAAATCCGGTCATGTGTGGGAGTTCTAGAAGGCCTGTTTTAAATGCTTTGGCAGAAGTTGTTGGCCTAGAATTGGATTTGGGCCATCTTTTATTAATTTCCCAAAAAGGACCCAACAACTAATTACCTGCGAGCTTGCCCGAACCCCTTTAGATTGTTAACGCCTTGTTTAACTTTGCTCCGCCTTGAATATGTTTCAGATAATTTCACGGTATAATGATAAATTTAATGATGCAATCTTAACTTAACAACAAATAATGTAATAACAATGCTAATGTCAATATAGAGTGAGACAATATTATACATACACATATATTTGAGATATCATCGTTTACTGATGCAATCATCTAATTCTCAAGAATTGATACATTTTACCTTAATCTCGATTAAGGTCTCAACTAATCCAAGCTAACCAAACCCAGGTGCATTATTAGATTAAGTAAGGGTGAGCTGTTTTCCTTTACATATTGATTTTCATCTTACCTTTTAAGAAAGCGTGAATTATAGAGGAGAGAGGAAAGAGAAGTGCAAAATCTTATGGATTAGTTCAAATCCAAGGCCAAGTGTCGGGACCTTGAAAGATTATTGTAGCATTAGATGTTTGTACCTTTTTGGGAGGTCTTCAACCTCAATGCAACACCTAATTTCCAACCAAATCATTACTACTTTTGTGATTGGAAATCTTAGCTAATTAATGGGTTTGGATAAGGATTATATTCGAATAAGCAATCCACATCATAAAAATGTTAAAATCACCAAATAATACACTGTAAGCCAACAAAAAATAGTGATATTTGAAATTATAATCGCCTACTTTATGTATAAATTGCTTACAACATCTCGTAAACGACATTTAGGCCGCTTATGAGATTATCTATTATTGTTGATTAATTTTAAAAAATTCACAGTAGAAGCAGAGTTCCAAACACTCAAAAAGAGCTTTAAGCAGTTCATAAATATTTTTTATAATCAGTTGCACTACTTATCAAATTTGGATAAGAATTATCTTCAAATAAGCAATCCAGGCCATATACCTATATATTGTCACATCTTGATTTAATTCCATTATCATTTATTGAACATCCTCATCAAGAACAATCTGTTTACGTGTCCCCCTCCAATGAAGTATGAACATTGGCGTTTTAACTCGAGAAAGGAAACAAAATGCAGTTGCTCAATTTCTTTTTTGCATGAATCTTGAAATTTTTAATGTAATACCATGTGTTTCACAATATACTTGTATTATACTAAAATGTCCCGTCTTTTTATTATGTCCTTTATACTTTTTCTGTAGGAATGGTATCCAATGGATGAGGATTTTCTGGATAAGACCTAACTTCTCCATCTCATCATTTTATTATTATTAATTATTATTAGATATATCCACAGAGAATATTCAATCCAATCACTTTTCCCCCCATTTTTTGTCCTTATTATTATAAGATTGAACAGGTATTAACAAACAACAGTTCTCGCACACCTTGTGACAGTTTCTCCAATGATCCACCACTCAAAGATATAAATATAATAGAACACCTTTTGTTCTTTCTTTTTTTTAGATCTCATCTTATTTGAAGAAAATACTACCAAATCTCCATATTAGCAAGAACCCATTTCTTGAAATGCTATTTTCTTCATGATCGTCGACCCCATTACTTAGTTTCTTGAAAAAATTATACTTTTTTTCCTTTTCTTGAAAGTGTATTTGTACATATATATAAATATATATATGACGCTATTTACAGAGGACATCAGAAGCTTATAATGAGGAAAAGCATTGATTTTAAAGATGTTGAGAATAAGGAAGAAATGGGGTTATTAGTGAAGAATTCATTCATTCAGAGTGTTTCTTGTTCAGATGAATCATCTTCCATAGGTAAAAACAGTGATATTGCTGAGAATTCAGTGGAGAAAGCAGATGGTGAGGAAGAGGTTCAGAGCTCATATAAAGGGGCCTTGGATGGCATGGAAGCCTTAGAGGAAGTTTTGCCAATAAGGTGTGTCTTTTTCATATTTTATTCACAATTTTCCATTTTTCTGAAAATTTATTTTGTTTGCGTTTCATGTGATTATAATCATAATAATCATAATATTTATATATATATATATATTTTTTTTCTAGATTTCTTGTGGCTCTCTTTGATTTGATTTTTTATTCTTGTTTGAACGAAATTTCATTTTGGATGGTTCATCCATTTCAATATGTACAATGCAATGATGTTGTCAAACGCCAATCAAAAGGGTGAATCGAGAATTTTCTTCCAACTAGTTGCAATACAAACAAAAATCGGATTAACATGAATAAATTATTAAAGACGTTTGGTTTATGCTTGAAGTTGACGATAATCTTCCAACAATTCAGTCACACACACACATACTAGATGATTCAAAGTGAGAGAGGGTAAAAATTACAAGGAAATATCAGAACTAAAATAAGAGAAAAAAATTTACAAAATCCTTTTGTGTGTGTGTGTGTGCGTAAATAGGTCAAGTACTCCTATCCCAAAGGGAGCAAAATTAATGATGACTCACGACCTGAAATGGCCTTGCAGGAAGGGAATCTCAAAGTTCTACAATGGAAAATCCAGGTCCTTCGCAAGTTTAGCTGACGCGTCTTCTTCTTCTTCATCCTCCATTAAAGACCTCTGCAAGCCAGAAAATGCATACGCAAAGAGACGCAGAAATCTGCTGGCTTGCAGCCTCACATGGGACAAGAAAAACAGAACTAGTTCCCCTCTGAGAAACAATGGTGGTATCTCGAAGAGGGTAACTTATAACTCAGGCCCATCAATGTTGGCCTTGGCTGATTTACAGCAGTGTGTTTCTGTTGCTACAGCTGGTTCGAGTTCAAATCAATTAGTCACAAAGCCATGTTGATCAATACTTGTCTCTTGTTGAAGGAGGAGTAGAGTTTGAGTCAGTTTATAAGGTAATCATGCTCACTATTCGAAGAAGTCTTTTCAGGACAAAAAATTCAGTTAATGAGTGACGACGATGGTGCAATACTTCCATGGGGTGATCATTATTGGCCCCTTATTATATTATTTATTTTCTGCATCCGAAAAGTTGAAGTACTTGAAACAGCTTATATATTGGCCTCCCCTTTCACCATTGGAAACGTCTTTTCGAAATGAATCTTCCATTGAATATGTAATAGTAATACCTAGATGTGATTGGACTTCAATGTAACATCATCAATGTCTAAGCTTGCAAATAAACTGGAAATATTTCGTGTATAGTTTCTTAATTTACTCAAAGATTAAAACTTTGAGCGACTTACTATACTCGCATGCAATTCATCAAGAGCATAACTTCTCTTAAGAATATCAAGAATAAAACGTTCATCCAAATAGCTCAACTTTCCGCTCCTCCCAGTTTGATTTTTGAATAATGGGCTTAAATTGAGATGGCCTATTTTGGGGTGGTTGTCAAGACAGATTATCCTATTTTGGGCCGTAGTTAAAGCTGGATCGTGGCCCAAAAATGAAATTGTTCAAAGCACTGCTTTCTTCGGCCCACAGATGAAGAATGCCCCAGTCCACACTCGAGTGTTACGGATCCCATCGAGGGAGTGTTTACAAAAGTTTTTCCAGATGCTTTTCAGATCCGTTTCGCTTTCCGATTCTTAAGTGTTTTTATAATGATTGGAATTTAATTCATACTTTTGCTTTTTAAATTCTCTAAAAGTTGGTCAAACAAAACAGAAGGCAATTGATACCAACATCTTGCGACTTCTTTCCCTACTATCTTTCCACTTTAAGACCAAACATCTAGAGCATAAAGCAAAAATGGATTGCCAAGACTAAATAACCCGGCATTAGGATGAAGTCTGACTCCAATGAATTGTGTAATGAAACAATTACAAAATATTGATTTTTTACGATCAAAAAATTAATAACCGTAATAAAAATAGTAACCAGTAACCTGAAATTAATAGTCATTGCAAATGTGATGATAACCAATAATTCAAAAGGCCGTGGTGAATATATCATTTGTCTATATTATGATGAACTTTTCACTATCCTCATAGAAACCATGAATTATTACCATAATGAAATCATAGCAAATAATTTTCCACTATCACTATTTCTAATTAAGATCATTTTGTAACCGTGATAATTACTCAAAATTTTTGTAGTGCGCTTACTAAAGGATTAATTATGACCATAGAAAAAGATCAATACCCATACATTCTAACAACTTTATTTCACAACTTCCTAATTTCTGAAAAACGAGGACCCCTAAATCCACAACACCAAGACCTTCAAGATCCATCACATTCTTCACATTATGAAATATCTCCCACGGTAAAAGGACATCAAGAAAGGAGATCTAACAAGAAGCCAAAGTGCACATTCAAGTACTTAACCATTGGTACTATCAACCGTAAGGCCCACAGAATTATTGCTACATGCATTATACATTACATTGCCCCCAAGCCCTAGAAGTATGAGCCAAAAATCTCAGAGAGTGGTCCCTTAAACCCAAGATTCCCAAAACACCCTACCCTCCTACAATAATTTCAAAGAGTACACAAATTTTCAAAATAGCATCCAGATTGCATTGATTATAGTTCTTGCATTAAAACCCCTGTCCATTTCTTACAGCTTGCTAATTACAATAATTCCAACTGCTGCTACTATACAACATACCAATATTTTTTTCTAGTTTTCTTCAAACACTATTCTGAGAGATGACTTCTCCAAATTTAAGGAACAGTTGAGCATCTGTGGCACTCACAGATGAGCAGTTTACCAAGTGAGGGGTTTTGAGATTTGCGTACTCATCAACATAACATTGAACTTTGGTCGACGGGAGTGGGGCCGGGGCCATTGGGCCGGATATTTTGGCGTCTGGGGTTGGGACAAGGGTTCCAAGAACCCGAACCACTTCGTGCATTGTTGGCCTATCGGACGGTTGTCTCTTGGTGCATAAAAGAGCTAGTTGAAAAACCTTTTTGACTTCTCCAAGATATTTGCATGTTTCGGAGATCTCTGGATCAACAGTGTCCATCACTGAATTATTTGCCGCCTTTGTTAGTATCTGCAACGAAGAGACGAGACGTAATGGATAACATGCTGTGCAAAATATTAATATGGGAATTAGACTTATAAAAATTATAAGGAGGAAAGATAGGATCCTAACCAGATGATGGAGATTGGATTCATTATCCACAGGTTTCCTCCCGGTAAGCAACTCCAAGAGAACAATTCCATAGCCGTACACATCAGACTTCTCTGTGAGACGCGAAGTACGAGCATATTCAGGATCGATGTAACCAATAGTTCCCATCAAGTAAGTCGAAGTGTGTGTTTTCGATGTACATAAGCTCTTGGCAATGCCGAAATCTGTAAGATGGGCCTCATAGTCCTTGTCCAGCAATATATTAGACGATTTCACGTCCCGATGGATAATACGAGGGCTGCAGTCATGGTGCAAATAGGCAAGCCCCTGTGCAGCACCAAGAGCTATACGGAGACGAGTGTCCCAGTCGAGTTTTTTCTTCTTAGTTGTTCCTGAAAGTGGTATATTCTTTTAAGTTGACACCACAAAAAGTGGAAGAATCTTAAAAAATCGACCAATAAACTAGGAGTACTAACCGTGAAGGAGGTCCCACAGGCTTCCATTTTCCATGTAGTCATAAAATAGAAGATTTCCAGTCGGAGAAAGGGAGTATCCTTGGAGACTAACAAGGTTACGATGTTTAATACTCCCGACTGTCTCAAGCTCAGTCTCAAATTCTTTCAGACATTGAGGGTAGTGAGAATAAAGTTTCTTAATAGCTACAGGCCGGCAGTTTTTGAGAACACATTTATAGACAGTGCTTGAGGCTCCGTAACCGATTATATATTTCTCACTCAGGTTCTCCGTCATCCTCATAATATCTTCGTATACATGAAGTGCCATATTCATGTGAAGGATAACAAGCTTAGGAGACGAGTAACTAACTGAAGGACGAGAAAACAAAATTGTGAGGATATATTTCCTAAACATCTTGTCAACATTTTCTGGGTAAAATTTAAATGAAGATTGAGGCTAAGTTAAGGAAGATAAAAAACCTGGTTTGTCAAGTGGCCCGTCCATAAACGATTTTGGATTCTGTGGCCGGCAAGCTGCGATTAAGATCATAAGAAGGAGAACCAACGCACCAAGAGCAATTCCAAGTATAGCTGCTTTAGATATCGAAACTGTAAAAATATGAACCAAAAACACAACCGAAGAATTAGTGTTATTAAGACCTAAAAACCACAGGAAAGTTGTTTTTATCCTATGCAGACCACTGAACACTCACCTCGATCGGGTGGATGAGGCGCATGACATGAAGAGCTGAGCCAATAGCCACAGAGACCAGGATTGCCAAGGAAACTGAGAGGGAGAAATATGAGTTAACGCAAATAGACCTGATGATGGAGTATACAATTAAACAGCAGAAACGTAAACAAAAGAGACAATTAAGGAAAATTGTACCTGTCAGGAGAAAACCGTGAGAAGTTGTTGTCTGTGGGGATATATCCGACAAGATTATTGTATGATACGTTCCTGTAACAACGGAATAAGATTTAGACCCTCAAAGCAATAATAATAATAATGAATTTATACTTAAGAGTTAAATGTCATTCTAAGAGTGAACGTACAGTGCTGTGAGACTGAGGCAATTGGCAAGAGACATCACATCACCCGAAATATTGTTGTTTTCCAGCTTTCTGCGGTTAATTTGCAAAATCATTGATTGACTCGTAGATAAATATAAATTAATCATATATATATATATGAAAGGAGGTCTTACAGCAGGAAGACATTTTGAAGTTGGCCAAGTTCTTCAGGAATTGGACCTGAGAGGTGGTTATTTGAAAGATCTCTACAAACAAAGAATACCATTCAAAATTGCAACTTGACTGAAAACAGGAAAGGAAAAAAACAGAAGCAATCTTCTGGATCATGTAGCTTGTTTTCTCACATCTCCATGACACTTCTCAAATTGCCAAACTCCGCAGGTATGACTCCGGTCAAATCATTATTGCTTAAATTACTGTCAAAAAGGTTGAAAAAGGTGAGATACAAAAGATGCAGCAAAAATCAAAATTAAGACAACATGAAACTCACAGTTTGAGGAGATGTTCCAAGTCACCGAGAGATGAGGGCATATAGCCGCTGATTTTATTATTTGAGAGGTCCCTGTTCCAACCAAACAAGAAAAGGAGAATAATGCCATTAGAAATACATTCAGCAGCAGCAACAATTCAACGAATGAGGCTAGCACTTACAAAGTGTCCAAATTACCAATCCGCGACAGTTCAATAGGAATCGGACCCCTGAGATTGTTAGAGGACAGGTTCCTACACAAGTTTTTAGAAACAGCATGTATTTAGAGAAAAATCTGAAAAAATTCTAATAGCCGCAAATTGAAAACAGAACTTTTTTAAGCACATGAATGGAAATTCACATTCAACTCAACATTCAGATAGCGAAAATTTCCTGCAAATGGCTTTCTTGAACTTGCAACGTTTATGGCTATCAAGAAAGCAACAAGGAACTTACAGATAAGTCATGATTTCGAGCTTCTGAAATGATAGGGGAACAGTTCCATTCAATGTGTTTCCATGTACGTTTCTGTTTTCAAAATGTAAAGTGAAAAACATATCCCGAAGATGTGATCTTTTAGTATAAGAGTACTGGATTCTTACAGGCTATTCAGATTTGTACAAGAGCTAAGATTATCGGGTATAGGCCCCTCTAAGTGGTTGTTCGCGACATTTCTGAAAATACAAGCCAAGCAACTTAACTTAAAAATTCACAACGATCATTATAACAGTAATTGAAGAAGTAAAAACATACAGATCAAACAAATCCGTGAGCTTCCCAAGTGCCGGTGGAATACGCCCCGTGAGCATATTATCGTTCAATTCTCTGAAAAAGAGAAAAGATGATGGATCGGCATTGATGATCGTCAAACAGAAACTATCCACACCCAGAATCATAACGATGATGGACAAATAAATTGTCGAATGGGACTAAAGAGGAGGAAATTAGCGGACTAGGTTTATTACAGATAGTGGAGCTTTGTCATATTTCCGAGCTCAGGAGGAATCGACCCGGTTAGCTTGTTCCCATGAAGATACCTGCACGAGATATATAAATACACATCAACATGATTGTAAATCTTCTAAGTAGGTAAATTTTCATAGCTCATTATAATACAAAAAGATAGTGAAAGAAAGATTTGATGTAGCTGAGAACTCTTAAAGAAGAATACTTGCATTACTTACAGTTTTTCTGTGTACGTTAAGTTCCCGAGAATGGGCGGAATTGTTCCACTCAACAAGTTATAACTTAGATCTCTGAAAAGAATAAAAAAATGTCAAGCACAAAGTCACGACATTAGAAGACAAGCTAAATAAATGAATTCAATTGTCCAAAACTCAATTCCACAATGCAACGGATATGAGAAACGAAAAAGCACTTACAAAACGGCAAGTGCCTGCATCAAGCCAATAACTGATGGGATTGGCCCAGAAAACCGGTTATTTTGCAATGACCTATTTGGCATCATATATGGAAATCAGATCTATATATATTACGTACATCCAGAGTTCGAAGGTTAGGAGAAAACACTTACAAGGTAGCAACTTGGAGAAATCCGATGTTGAATGGAATCTCACCGGAAAAATTGTTATAAGACAAATCCCTAACATCCAAGGAAAAGAATTCTCAAACTCAGCAGTTTATCAAATACTTTTCTTAATTCAATATATGCCGTCAGTTTGATACATACAGAACCTGGAAGGCAGTACAGTTGCCAATATTATCAGGAATCGAACCACTCAAACTATTATTTCTAACATCACTGGCACAGAATAGATGCAAGAATTCATCAGCAAATACTCGAAATGCATGTTATTATAAGCTTCAACTGATGGGAAACTTACAAGTACCACAAGCCAGTTAGCTGACACATATCGGGAGAGAGTGTACCTTGTAGATTGTTCCCCCTCAACCCCCTAAGTCAAAAGCAACAAGTTAGTGGGATCATTCTACGGATAGTTAATACATTTTCAGGACGAGAAGAGCTAAATTGAAGAAGATAAGTCGAACGCACAGGTATTGCAGAACTTCATTCCAATATAATAATCGTGGTATTTCCCCACTCAGCTTGTTCTGAGCTAAGTCCCTAGAGCAATGAATTGGAAAGTAATTGATCTCAAGTTATTCTTGATCACAATAGAATCAAATTAAATCGATAAACACCAACAGGACTCACAATATTTTCAAGTTGGGAATCTGAGAGAGCGTCGAGGGAATTGGACCAATTAACTGATTATTTTTCAAAATCCTGTCAACGGCAGTAAGTATAAAACTAGTGCACAAATTTGAATAGCAATAACTGAAAGTAAGCATAAGTCCAACAATAGAAGCAAGCCGTCATAATAGAATCAAGAAGATAATTGCACTGTGGTTTAACTTACAAATTCTCAAGCTGCTTCAGCTTCGAAATTGAAAAGGGAATGTCTCCATAAAGCTCATTGAATGATAAGTCCCTGATCGAAATAATCACATGTAGCTCATATATAGATTCATGGAAACTAAAGGCATTTTCTTGCTCTCTCTTCTAAATTCTTGAACAAAACATTTAACTTACAAGCTTATCAAAGCTGAGCAATCCCCAATCTCATCTGGGATCTGTCCGGAGAGTCTATTCCCTCTTAAATCACTAGTTTGAAATATACAAGACAGTGTATTTAACATTAAACATGCAAGAAAACCTAACAAATGAAAAAAAGGTGAAAAGAAATGCCGATTTACATTGAAACCAAGCCTTTAAGCTGTCCTATTGCAGGTGAAATTTCGCCATCAAGATTCAAACCAGAAAGATTACTGTAACACAGGCATACAAGCACACAAATTACTAGAAAGTACTAAAAAATCAGTGACAATTGAATATCAAGAAACATAATTGAACAGTAAGATTTCTTTATATAACTGCAAAATGCAAATAATATAATCAAGAATATAAACGTTGAAAAAGTAAAGAAAAATTAGAAAACTTACAGTGCAGCCACATTGAAGGTGACATTATCACAAGTGATTCCTCTCCAAACACAATAATCTGAAGATGGAGAATCAGTCCAGTCATACAGCACATTGTCCACATCTCTAAATGACTTCTTCACCTCGAGCAAAGTAGCCCCTTTTCCACACAAAAGCACAAGATTCAAAGAGAATGCAATTTTTATGGTTTATCTCGAAAAACAGCTGACATTTGAGTGCTTGAGGAGAAATTTGTTAATTTTATGCTAATAAGACAAAAAAACAAGGTTTAGGGGAGACAATGACGTGATTATGGAATGAGGACAAACAAAGGGAAACTCCCTTGAAAAAGTTAAACAGTAATTAAATGATTAAAATACTAAACTCCAAGTCCCACGTTCTCTAAGTAAGCCAAGAGTGATGACCCAAGTTTTAAAAAGCCAAAAACTAACACTCACCATCATCACAATCCACTGAAATAAAGCTCAACGAAACCACTAGAAATCCAGCAACAACAAATCTTTTCCAACAATTAGCCATAGCCCAGTTCATAGAACCAGCTCACAGCATATTTCAACGACTTATAAAAGAAATTCTAATGCATAAACCCTGTGTCTTTTCAGACAAAGGGAAGTACATTAGACAAGGGAAGTTGGAAATGTAAGTGGGAAGTGACTAAAAAGGCCAAAGCTGCTATACGTATCAGAGCTCAATTCTTGAATTTACCGACATAGATGAAAGTGAAAGAATGAAAGAAGAGGAAGATGAAGAGGAATATAATTACAAATATAATCTAAAGATAGTGGGAAAATGTGACAATGGAAAGAAGAGCAGGCTCTGGCTTTGTAATGTTCAATCACATCGTTCTGCCAGAGAGCCTCTGTGTGAGAGAGAGAGAGAGAGAGAGAGAGAAGTAGTGTAAATATTTGCATGTGAGTAAATGCAGAGTGAGAGAGAGAGAGAGATGAAAAAAAAAGAAATAAAATTTATATGTGGAAATTATAAAGAGAGTGGCGAATTATTTCGAGAGGGAAAAAGTTAAAAGACCATCTGCCAAGTTCTGATGCCAGCCCTGCTGCAACAATACATTACAGCTCTCATGTTGACAGCTTTCTCTCTCGTTACTCCTACAGCACTTTCTCTCTCCACATATACATACAAATGAGTATCTTTATATGTTACTCCGAAGAGAAACTTTTTTGAGCTTTCACTCTATCGTCAGTACACTACTTCCCTCTCTACGGACACATACAAATACGAATCTTTATGTGTGTGTAAACGCAAAGGGTATCCCAAAATATTATAAAAAATTCATCTCCATCTCACTTTGTACCTCTATACGAGTACGTAAAATGTCATAAGAATTGATCTTTTTTCTTTATTTTCATGAGGCTTCAACCCATTAACAAGTCGCTATCTTCGCAATGATCGAGAGGAGAGCTGAAGATAGCAATCCTTTCTTTAGTTGACAATTAACACCTTTTCTTCTCCCTTAACCAAATTATCTATCAAGGTGTAACGTTCACATCATGCCTACATAGCTATGAAACCGCATATGGTTAAATACTTTTTCTTTCCTGTTTTCTGTATATCCCCGGATCAATAAATATGGAGAGAGTGAATTTTGTTTGTTGTCATTGTTATGGTCCTGCACTCTTAATTTTTCATTATATAGCTCCCTCTTATGATTTACTCTTTTTAACATTTTCTAGCTGCGGATTTTCCTTCACTTGAAATGAATATTCAATGAGCTGAATTTAGACAGTTCTTCCTTTAATTTGTTCCGGTTGTAGGTATCATGTATTGTAGTTAAGAAGAAGTGTTGCTAGGAAGAGGAAGTCTATCCGGCACTGCGATATTAAATTATGGTGTATGGTGTCTATATTTAATTAATTTATTTATTTTTTTAAAAAAAAAAGTTTATCTCAATAAGTGTGGAAAATTTGCAGTGGTGTCCCTGAGGGTTGATGTCTCTGCAACAACTAATTTGCAGTGGTGTCCCTGAGGTTTGATGTCTCTGCAACAACTCCTACTGAGGTTCCGATTTTGTGTAAAGAGACCCGCCTCTCACCAAATGTTATAATTACCTCTTAGCCCATGCTCTTGAACATGAGATGAATTTTTTTTCTCTATCATCAGGAAAAAATAAAAATAAAAGAGAGAATTTTGCTAAATGAATATTACCATTTTCTTGTTTATGACTTATTCTAAATAGCAACACCACATTAGTCTTATGCACTTGCATTTAAGAAAATATTTCTTGATTAATTTTTTATAATTTTAATATGATGAAAAATCTTAAATATTTTGATTTGTACTATCGGATTCATAACATATGATACAAAAGGATTCAAGAAAATCAAAGTATAATAGGCCCAACCTACCGAAAAATTTTGAAAACTTAAAACTACCCACATAACTTCTCTCGAAAGCAAAAACTATAAATAAATATCCCCGTGGTAAATGTTCTCATGCCTCTCTATGATGGCACTTTCACCTTTCCAAAAACTATGTCATTTCACAAATTTTAAATAGGCAAATATAATACAATAATAATATTTATTTAGTACTAGTAAATGCAAGCATATTTTACAGTTTATTTACTAGGTAAAAAAGTGGCATAGGTTATCCTATAGTACAATAATAGGAGCAAGGTTCATTTGTTTGTTTTCTAATTATGGAACAACACTTTCATCAATATCTTGAATTTATTCACATATGTGCCCTAAGTAGTATATTCAAGTTATTATTTGAAGAATTACTCAATATATTGGCCTACAATGCCATATTTTGTTGGGTAGTGATGTGTGAACAAGTGCCAACTATACAATTAACCATCAAGGGGAACAAAGATCATATTTCCTTTTTCTCTTTTTTTTTTTTCTTTTCATTTTTGGAAAACCTAAGGGACACAATTTTGCTATCAACCCTTTTGAGGGCTTAAAATCTTAATCTTTAGCCCATATGTAGTGAAATTGTATTGGTCATATTCTTGATTTTCTTGTTGACATGGTTTACTTAGGGTTTAAAAACATTGTATCTTTTTTCACCCTAGTTATTATAATATATATTATAAACGGGAGCTATAATTTTAGTAGGAAGTTTTATAAAATAGAATAAAAAATTAAAAATTAAATAAAGGTTTTGGGGGAAAACATAGCAAGAAGGTTGGAAATTCCTTTGACTAATTAGTTGGTCCAAAGTAAAAGGCAATTTTCTTTGATTGGGCAAATTCGTATTGGGCAATGATTAAAAGGAAACAGGGAAAGTAAAATTTTGTAGTGTTGGAAAAGAAACACAACCATAAATAACACGCAACACAAGTGGTTATTTTTAGAAAATTTCTATTTTAGATATTCGTAATTCAGAAAATTATAATTTTAACAATTAATAATAACAATTGATTTACAGAAAATGTTAAAATTTTAACTTTTATTATATTCTATATATAAAAAAAATAACATTTTTTTGGATGAATATAGTTCAAACTTCAAATTTCATGCACATTAAAAAAAATAATCAAACGGATAACACTAGCTGTTGAGTATTGATGTTATTAATTAATATGCTATTAATTCTGCCAATATATTTGATACTTAGTTATTCAACTAAATATTAAATATCTTGGTTTTGAACCCAATGAGTATTGACTGCTGAGTATTGGCTATTGACCCCCTCAGTTAATGTCACCATTCATCGAAACACCATTTTTCTGGGAAAGAAAAATGTGTAAAAGAAATAATAGAGGACTGACAAAAAATTATACATGTTAATAACTACTTTGTATCTCATATTAGAGGCGTTCATGGTTTTTATAACTATTACCACATGGAAACCATAATGAAGTTTAATTTTTTTTAATATATATATATATATAAAGATTTTGATATTTATAAAAACCATACCAAATATTTTGGTTTGGTATAGTTTTAAAAGTATAATATTGAGAAAAAGTTGTACCAAACCGTCGTCATATATATTAGAGATTATTTATACACACAATATAAATATATCTTGATTTTTCTTCTGATGAATATTATATCTTGAGTTTTCTTATTTATTCATTACATAAATGTTTTATTGGCCCATAAGTCACACTTTGAGATTTTTATCCTTATTTTAAAGAGAAAATGATGGGGTTTAACCGTTTAAGGAAAGAAAGAAGAAACTATTCTAGTTTCATTTTTATCTCTAGTTTCTTTCCAAATTCCCACTTTTCTCTTTTCTTTCATTCTTTCATTTTTCTTGTTATTTTTCTTAAAAGGTTTTCTTTCCCATTTTTTATGTTTTTTAGTTGGACATTACAAGTTAATTGTTCTTTTGGAGAAGTAATTACATATAATTATTTAAAAGATAATTTTCAAAATATTCTTTAAACAAATTAACTTTAAATTTTTTGAATAATTTACAAACAAAAAAAAGAGGATATTGGTTTGGGAAAGTTACAATTTACTACATTCGAAAATTATAAAATTACTAGCCACTACCTTAATGGAATATGCCGGATCAATAAGGCCATTTAGTATTTTTCCATAAAAAATGTAACAGAATGAATAATTTGGTAATTTTAAATACTTAAGGAGGTTAATTTGTAATTTTTAGACTATGGGGATAATGTTTGATAATTGCAAATGTACGACGGTAGTAAATTGTAATTAACTCCAATTAATATTATATTTTCCCTTTAGTTTTCCATGTTGCTCTTTTTGGGTTAACAGCAGTCTCAATATCAAGACCACAGAGAGGAGTCATGTAAGGTACAAAGTATCAGAGGATAAGGTCCCACATAAAGTCTGAAATTGCATCCCCGCCCCTAAACTTTTTCATCCTATGGTTAGTGAAAGTTACCTTAGCTAGTTTTATTACCTCGGGAAAGCCACTTGTCCATTCATTCGCATCCCTATTCTGACACTAATAATAGTGAACAGTTGTGGGGCTTACATTTCTTTAAAAGCCTGTCACTTAACCCCAATTTTAACGGCGTTAGCGTCACTGTAAATGCAGTTCTTTTCAACGCCCTCCTGTGAGTCCCACGACTTTAAAGAATGTTTAGAATTTAACGTTTTAACTGTCAATCAAGACTCGCGTTTACAAGGAAGAATTATTTTGTAGGGACTATAAGTTTGTGGGCACGGTTCATGTGCCACTAAAATAATAATAATAGTAATAATAATAATAATTAGTTAGTTCATCTTCTTCACCCATTAAAATACATTCTTTTTTATCAGAAAAATAAAATATCGTATCAATACATATCAATAAAATAATGTAAATATCCATATATACTGTCAATTGTCATGCTATGGCTTCCTCCATGCCCTTTTAGATGAACTAGTAGTGAAATATTTGACATCATTTTATATTGAGAATTTAATGAACATGTGAATTATGTATAAGTTCCTCTCCCTCATTGGTCAAAATTGCCCATTAATGCTACCCATAATTCCTTAATTTGAAGCACAAAAATAATTTATGCATAGAACACCTTACTTTTTATTTAAATTTACATAACATACATTTTCATATATTGAAATTTAAGGGCATATATCATATTTTATGGGCAAATATGAAATTTTATGGGAGACTAATACATCATAATATACTTGAAATGTCAATTTCATCCATGTTCCCTTGCTCAAAGAATGCTTGGAAAACTGAAACATTGGCAATAGCACTTAGTCTTCAAACAGTGTCTTTGCCACTGAAGCCCACACAAAAGTTGCAGCCGGACTTAGCAATTTTGTTTGCTACCCGCAGATATTTTTCACTACCCTTCTAATTTTGTACCACTGCAATCCTGCATTTCACCCCCAATATTTATTTTATTTAAAGTCAAAACGAAACAGAATAAGTATCCCAAAAGTCAAAAATTAATGGAAGATGAAACTTTCCATTATGAGTATTGATCGCAGAAATTTTTTAAATAGTAATATCAAATTTGATCATTATTGAATAATAATTAATTCTGAAAATAGAAAGTGGCCAAAAGAATCTTATTTAATTTTTTGAAGGAAATTTAAAATACTAAATCAATCAACAAGTTTAATTTATTTTGCAGCTTATATTTTGTTAAAAATTAAAGAAAATTAAGTCTACTTACTTTTTGTGCATAAAACTTAAAATCCTCCCCATAGATTGGAATTTGTTAGAAGCTAGATATTTCATGACGTATTGGGCCTAATGTAAAGCCCAGTGGGCCGTTACATTCAGGGAGATCTGGACGTCGTCATTGTCGTGGGTTGGCCCACCACGTGCTGGAGTTATCTATAA
>JACFYI010002305.1:261441-283048 GCA_014898755.1 Handroanthus guayacan
TATATATATATATATATATTTGTATGCTTGGGTGTGCGTCATAGAATTAAAATTTCATTCAAAATTACTTCTCCAACAATGAATTTGGAGAAAATACCAATTATTAGCTTGTATCAGAGGTTCATTCTTCTCCTTTCGTATTTGCACTAAGTTTCTAAGCGTCGCAATGATATATAGTGCAAAAAAATATATGTAGGTTATTCTTAGGTAATTAGAATATTTAAAATTAGTAAATAAGAATTCACGAGTACTGTAATAAAATTTTGAGGATCTCCACGCGAACAAATCAACTAGACTCAAATAGAAGGAAAATGTTAAATAACTTTTATTATTGAATTATTTGGAAGACAATATTAGAAAGTAGAAATCATGGCCGAATAAGCTTACACGGATTCAAATTGTAGACTCAATTCTCCGGATAAATTAACTTTGAAATAATTCCACAAGATAAAGTATCGTAGGCCCAATTTGCCTATTAAAAACCACAAGCACATAATTGAAGCCCAGTTTATAATTGTCCATAAATAAAATATCGTGCTGCTGCAAGCCCATGGGCTTAGCCCACTTCGAAATCCAGGAAAGTGACATAATTTCAAAAGACTATGTGTCTTTAATCATAATTTCCATAAAATAACGGGGTTGATGGTGCAAATACCTTTATCTTCCTCTTATCCTATCTCCTCCGCTTTGTTTGCAGCAAGAAATTAAAGCATGAACTCTGGCTCTTCTTCAATGGAGGATGAGCAAAAATTTGCTGCTAAGACCCCAACTTTAGAGATATTTCCACTTTCTTCCGCCCCATTTAATTTCATTAACAGGAACAAGTTTTTCGGACAACCTTTTAGCTCGAATCCCAACTTCCAGTTACTGACCGGAGCTTCGTACGTTGTACGTGAAATTGAGAAATCCATTGTTTCAAATGTCGATAAATGCCTGAAAATGATGGATATTCTCAGGTCCCAAAATGAGGTTCTTGATAAAATAATATCTTTTCCTTCTCATCTTCAGAGTTGCTGCCAGGTATTGTTCGTCTCTATACGTTTACTAATACGTTAAGGAATTTGTGGAAAATCGGTTTGCTTTTGTACGTGAATGATTTGTTTTCGTGGCTAGAAGTTCTTGAATTGAGAAATGAGGAATTTCTTCTGGTTGTAAATTGTAATTGGTAACTTTAACAACTAGTTAATGCAGAAATGGATGGTACAGTATAAAGTCAAATTGTCTAAGTTATCATATTCTGTTCTTGGAAGTATTGGTATTATTAAATTGAGTAGTTTGTTATTGTTCAAAAGTTGTTTAAATAATTAGCTAAATTGTTGCTGCTGCACATTATATATATATATATATATAAACCGAGTTTGTCAACGACCTAATAGTGTTTGGATCTAATCCGTGTTTGGCTTTGGATTACAGTGAGGAAAATGGATAGGAAAAGGAAACTGATCATGTAATAAAGCACAAGTACTATTGCAGCTACTATCATTTGAAGTGCAAAATATTTTCCTCAATATTTTTCTTGCTAAAAATCCAAGAACCAAATATAGCATAAGCGGACTTTGTCAATGCATTTGTTGTATACGAAGATTTGAGCTTTTTATGGAATGCGGGAAATGCAGAGTTTTTGCTTAAGATTTGAACTCTAACCAGCATCTTTGTATATGCACGAATCACTTTGTTCAAAACCATTTTTAAAGCTGAAACTGCAGTTAGATTACCCTATTAACTGTTTCTAAAACAACTCAAAATACCATTTTGTCTTCCTCTCTTAGATTTGGACTTCAACTCCTACATGTGTTGTACTTGTGTGATGAGCTATTTCAGGAGTTGGGGCGTTTATGGATATTGGTGCAACATGGGAGTTGTCATATGTTTTTGGTGATTTATTTACCATGTATGTAATCTTGATTTACCATTGCCGTGTCTGCAACTTTATTAACGCGCACACCCAAACTTTTTCTTTTTCTGCGAACATTTTCTTTTTCTTTCCAAGATTCCACGCAGAAAATGCCAGAATATGTACATGCTGTCGAATCGAAATTTTGCTGCCATTTTACCTGGTGATTCAGTGGCCGGAGTAGTGGTTACTAATGGAATTTTGAACTTTTTAAACATCTACAACACCTTGTTGATCGTCAGGCTCGTTTTAACTTGGTTCCCTAACGCTCCTCCAGCAGTTGTTAGCCCCCTCAGGTATGAAGAATACTTCTCATTCGAGTGCTCAAATTTTAGCAGTTGAAATTCTTATTATCTGGTCCAAGTTTGATGATATATGATTTCATTAGTAAGTTGTATGTCCATAAAGCTATATTGCCTTCTGAACTTATGCCATTTTTGAGTTGAAAATATCAGAAATTTTAATTCCCATCTAATCTTCCATCACTGCGGTGAATTTATATATTTCTGGAGTTTATTTTCCTTCTCAGTATAAGAAACGATCCATTCTTAGGAGCTTGTAGAACTTTGGTCCAAGTTTAATCAGTCACTCATTTAGTTTGACGCACATGGAATCCACCGTAAACGTATAGTTGTAATAGTTTGATATTCTTGTTGAACAACTAGTATGTAATCGGCATTTGTGAGTAGATTTGAGCTTTTTTCGAATTATATTCTTGCAATATCATCTTTTTTCAGCAATGATAAACTTGATGTGGGATTCACTTCTTTTTCAGCACGTTGTGTGATCCATACTTGAACATATTCCGGGGAATAATTCCACCTCTTGGAGGGACTTTGGACCTTTCACCTATATTAGCATTTCTTGTTCTGAATGCCTTTCAAGGCACTGCTGCTGCACTTCCTGCAGAACTTCCACCACCAGAAGCATCAAAAGATACTTCGTCAACTACGATACCGTCTCATCTTACCGCATCACAGACGAAATGGATGAAGAGGTCTGCTCGGAACAAGTCAAGAAGGGAAAATGGTGAATATTAAATTGTTGTGCTTTCCATCTAAGATTTTTATGCTGTAACTATGATCATAGATGTAAAAATTAAAATATCTGCTTCTCCCACAATTCTTGGATTTTTACTGGGTTTATATTGATTGTTTTTATGCCACCTTAGCTCTACATACAATTAAAAAAAGTGATTGAAAGGGCCTTGGTCTCGGGGAGTAAAATATTCTAGAATAATTCGTGAATGCTTTAAAGCTGCAGGACCTTTTGCTTTGCAGATTTTTAAACTCTATCTGGTACAAGAATTTTGATAAGGAAAGGAGAAGGAAAAAAAGGAAAAAAGAAAAAATGTTCTGAAATACAATTTTGGACTGGTTGGGAAGAGAAAACTAGTGGGAAAAATGTAATGTAATAGGAAAGAAATTCAGTTTCTTCACATAATATTGAGAAAATTGAAGGAAAAATTACTTCATTCTATCTCCAATTCTTTAATAACACATTAATCATTCCGATTTTTACATTTCTTTCCTCATTAATTGCTTGAACAACCAAACAAAGTTGAAGTTTTAGTTTCTTTTTTACTTTTTATTTCTTCCCTGATGTTTTGGTTTTCTTGTCAAAATTCACCAAACAAAAACGCCTCTTTCAGATACTCCGAAACAAATAAATTTTATTTAAAATTCAAACAGCACTTTCTTGGAATCGTAGTGAACACGATGAAATTAGCTTAGTTTAGCATCATAACCAAACTCATAAAAAATGCAATATTAAAGGTGCCAAGCGGATGACGCATATAAGCGTACCAAGATTAACATACCTTGTTGAATTAACCCTTTCTTTTTTAAAAAAAGAAAAAAAGAAAAAGAAAAAGAAAATAAAAGTCTAGATATACCTTCAAGAAATTTTGCTATGGCCCAATATAGCCAGCACTTGAGGCTCATAAAACCAGCCGAACAAGATGGTTTATACTGTCAAGATGATTTAACCATATTTCTCATCAGACAACCTATTTCAAGCCTACACAAGAAAATTGACTATGTACAGCCAAACAATGGTAACTGATGTTTCAACAACTTGATGTTGGTGCTAAGCTGCTGAAGATGCGCTTCAAACTGGGGCATGCTGCGCGCAACATGCCCATGCTCATTGGAGCTATCTGTTCATCAAAATAAAGACGACACTTAAGACAACATCTCCACTGAACGCCCAGAAATGTTGAGTTTGGCCGAAAATGATTGCAACATAGAACCGGATAAAGATATGAAAGTTCACCCTACCTTTGGACAAAAGCGAACATCAAGAGTTTCAAGCATGGTACAATCCATTATTGCGGCTTCAAGAGCTTCCTCATTGATATTACAAGACTGGTAGAGTCCATATGTGCGTTAGGGGGGGGGGTTATAGAAAGGGTTAGAAATTTGCGTAGTAAGAAATGCAACTTTATAATACTGTAAAGTCGGATGAAAACACACCTGAAGAAAAAGACTGGTCAATCTAGGACAGTCGAGCTTCAAAATTTCCAATGAATTGCAATTGCTGCACAAAATAATGTAAGCCACCATGATGGAAGGGAGAATAAATGTTCAGAATTAAGATAATTGTGTAGCAGCATAAAACATACCTCAAATTAAGAATAAATAAATTGCAACATGATATGTCAATTTCCTTCAAGTTCGAAGATAGCGAGAGGTTTAAAGATGATAGATGAAAACATTTCGCCATACAAGGAATAACAACCTTCTTGATATTTGGACAACCAACACAATTAAGATTCTGCAGCAACCGGTTGGCTTGGTCTTGAGGAAGGAGGACATTTGCCAGAGAAGAAGAGTCATGTGACCCAGGAGAAGTGCTCATTAGAGACAAGCTTTCAATTCGAGAGCCCCAATCCAAATCGTGCATGTTGACACACCCATTCAAGCTGATGTGAGTTAAGTGCCTACAGCAAGCAAGCAGCTCCTCCACTGCTGATTGGCAGAGTGTACCATAGGATAAGTCCAATTCACAGAGAGCCGGGAGAGCATTGCCTCTGTAGAGAGGCTCCAAGGATGTATCACTAAGATACTTGCATGCCTGCAATTTTAGAACCTACAACAACGAATATGAATCAAAACACACAGATAGTCTTCATAGAATCAACAATAAATGATCCCCCAAATTTATAGTCAGAAAACCAAGAATACCCTGGATTTACTATATGTAAAATCAAATGGATGGAAGAAACGACATAATATAAGCACCAAGACATAAGTACAGGAGTCAATCTCTCCAAGTGGTCTCTAATGAAAACAGAAGAATGAAATAACAGGGCACACTACCTTCAAATACAAACAGGAGTCAAAAACAGGCTGCAAATTAACCAGAAAGGTGTAGGATAGATCGAGGTAGGTCAAGTTTCGAAGGCACCGCAAAGATGAAAGTCCATTGGGCCCAACAGAGGGGCATGACATTAATACCAATGATTCAATAAGGGGACATGATGATGTTGTAGCAGATAAGCAGTCATCCTTGAGTTGGCTGCACAATTAGGCATAAAGAGACACCGGTTACATGAAGAACAGAAAATCAAGTCTCAATTGAAATCTCACAGAAGATATTGCTAGCCAAACGTGATAAAAGAATAACTACAACCCAGGATCACCTGCAAAAAGATGCATCCAGAGATGTCAGAAGTGGACAATCAATGAATGCTCCCGACAGTATACCACATCCTTTTAATTCAAGCGAAACGATCTGTGGAGCTTCAATATGAAGAACATTTAATTTGGGACATATGCCCAAATTTAGAGACCTAAGACCAACCTGCAAATGAAATATGATTGATCCAAAAGCACAGTATGTTTAACAAAATCAAGTGTATTACCAACAGTAGTCTACTGTGGTTCAACCAAGGGATCCTAAAATATAGAGAAACTATTTAATGGACAGGTGCAAACAAGATATGCAACCATTTAATGAAGAAAATATCCAGTAATCAACTCTCTCAAGGAAAAATGAGAAGGTTTCAAGGCAGCCAAAAAATTAAAAAAATAAAATAAAAATTAATGGACTCAAACCCCAACACAAGAGATCAGATAAGTTAATAAGATGGTCACTTACAGGTGAAAACGTTGCTCTCTCGAGATGATCACACCCATCCAGAGAGACCTGGTCGAGATAAGGGCAACTGAGATCAACAGAAGTTATTGCACGGCACCCAGCCAGTGAAAGGTTCACCAAAGACGTACTGCAGAAACTCACTGCTGTCAAGCTCTGAAAAAGTGCAACAGCTACAATTAGATAAAATAGCCATGACTATACAACAACATGCACATGGCTGGAGAAACAAAACTGCCCTCTTAAATGAAGGTTGAGTGCATAAAGTGATTACCTAACCAAAATTAAAGTTATCAGAAAGAGTTGCACAAAATATGGCATGGTGTATAACCCAAAAAGTAAACAAAGATTGACAAAATAAATGAAGTACATATTAGAGCTTAGCATACATGGCAGGCAAAAGGAGAAAGTCCTTAATTATTACACCACATTAACACTGACATTGGCACTTCGCAGCTAAGAATGCAAATAAACTGAAGTGTCATCTCTTTCTCATAGAACTCAGGCACATGAGAATCAGCAGACATATACAGGCATCGACATGGATAACAATGTTATGTTACTGAAGTACCAAGAATTTTATGAAAAATAAACTAATTTCATATTCTTCCTGCAAAGTTATTGATACAAGAGTGCGCATTGGACTTTACAGGAAATGTTGTTTGTGGTAATCAAATTTTCCAATCAACAGAATTGCCACATCGGAGAAGAAATAAAAAGAAAATTCCAGAGACAAACCTCACAACTATCGAGAACCAATGATCTCAATACAGGACAACCTCCTGTGCCACTGAAAACTTCACAGATGGAATTTGTCAAAGATTCACATTCAGTAAGGTCTACTTCTTGCAAGCAAGGGCATCGCAAAGCTAACACAGACAAGCTTTCTTGCTTCTGTAAGACTAGTTTCTGCAACACAAAATTAAGGAGAAAATATCTTGTCTCTTAATATCAAACACAGTAAATTTGGACAAAACACTCCCCTCACCAAAGGGATCACGGCTGGAGAGTGAACAAAAAATTTGAAGAGACAGCATACTTTAAGGGCATTAGACGTAATACTGATTCTCTGAAGAGAAGGACAATTAGACACTGTAATTGATGACAGCACACTGCTTCTTAAATTTAAATCCACAAATCTGCAAAGATGCAAGTAAAGAGTTACTCCGTGAAAAGACAATAGAAAAGGTTCACATTGAAGGATGAAGACATACTTGCGACAGTGTACAAGCCTAATGTTCTCTAGGCGCGGAAGATCTAAAGACACTGATGTCAATAAACCGCAATTATCAAGCTCAAGAACCTAAAATAGATACATAATTGCTGGTATCAACCACTTTGATAGTAAACAATTAATGAAATGATGAAATAGTGACAATTTCAAACTGGTGAAAAGCTCATGACAAGTTTTTACACAGACCTCTAGCATGTAACTATGAGCTATTGCCGCGATTGAAGCAGATGTGATACCCTCGCAGCTATGAAGCTTGAGAACTGTCAACATTGCCAGTCTTACAGACTTCGAAAGAGAACCATACATTAGATGATACACATACATGTACTATTGGTAAAAAGAACTAAAAAGAGATCTTACTTCAAGAGAAATGTTTGGGCAGTATGAAGCATCTAAAACATGCAGATTTCCACAAGACATAGCTATTTCTCGTAGTGACTCATCACTGACACATGAACAATTTGACACATCCAAGGATTCCAAGAGGGGGCATGATGTCGCTGCTGAACGAATTGCAGCATCTGAAAGCTTGTGACATGAAGCTATATCAAGCTCACGCAGAACGGGGCAATTGAGAACCGCATGCGGCATGCTACTGCGCTTTAGCGACAAGGTTTCAAGCAGGGGGCATCTGAAAACAACCACGATTTATATTATCATGGAAGAGCTTATTAGAAGTTTTAAAATGTGACTGCCACAACTTATCACCTGATGGAAACACGGAGCACACGACATTTCACCATCTGAAGATCATGCAATCTGTCATGATGAATGGGTATTTCCTGAATGCCCGTACCCAAAGTAGCATCATTAACAGTTAAACTCCTCAGAAGGTGGCAATCAGTTAGTGCTTGGAAAAACGTCTCGTCTAACTGGCCTTTTCCAAGAGTTAAAACCTCAAGATTTCTGATGTAGATCAGAAGAATTAGAAACATTATATAGGCTGCCAGGTCAAAAGAAGGGAACAAAAATAATAATAATAATAATAATAATTATTATTATTATTATTATTATTATTATTTCTAAAAATATCAATATGTTAATTACCTTAGTGAAGCGATCACTTTCATCCCGAGCAGATGGATAGCAGGAGCACCATAAACATTTACTGCAGTAGCATTTGGATACCGTTGACACATTTCCTCAACTGAAACATCAAACAACTAATCAAAGTCAATTTAAAACATATCCAGCTACCTCATATAAAAAGATAAGACCTAAAAGGCACGTGCAGCAAGAAACCATGCAAAAATCTAAATATTGTTATTCTTGGCTAAGCAACTTTCTCTGCCATATTAGCATCTTATAAGCTCAAGCTTAGACACATCAAATACTTCTTCCTTCGGCTGGACACAACAAATCCCATCCAATCAACATCGCTCACAACCATCCCAATTGTATGGAAAGTTCTCTGCATATATATTATTAGCTGCCTATTTAAATCTAGATCCATGTAAGTAAATAAAAGTTCATCCAATGGGCTGCAGCACAGATATATATATATATATATTTATATATCTTTTGAGTTATTTTAAGCACTCAAATCAGTACTCTACTCACGTTGATGTTCAGATATGGGTCGATTTTCAAAATTCAAGTATCGCCAGAAATCTTCATGAGAGCTTGCATCCCTCCATTGCCTACAAACCCTTGCAGCCCGGCAAAGATCAAGATGGTCCAAGAAAGAGAAAACCTACAGCACATAACAATGTTAAGATCCAACCGAACTCTAAAACAAGTAGGAAGTGGGTCTATTTTCGTCATTATATAATATGTACCATACGCAATAAGTCATCAGTAAGATCCATCCGAACTTCTAATGAGTTGCACATTTTTGAGGTATCATTATTATTTCTAGCATCGTCTCCCACAACACTAGGACCAGGGACATCCTCATCGCCAACCTCCTCAAGCACAGGGGCAAAGTAATGAATTTCATTTTCAAAATTAGTTCCCCAATCACTGCAAAAGAGAAGAAATTATGACTAGGCTTGGGGTTTTAATACAGATGCGAAGCAAGGGCCATATAATTGAGGAGAATACTGATGGCAGGAGAAGAATTCTTAACATCAACTAATTCTATTTTCCATATTATTCACACAAACATTTCAGAAAAAATGCTTCTTGAACTGATGAACAATTAAAACTTCTTCGGGCAAGAGAAAATAAACTCATGACACTGCTGTACCCAAAACAAGTATTTAATAATGCCAAAAGAAGAAATACTTATTCAGAAGCCAAGATTTCCAGAAGTGGGTGCTACTAGCCCAGTCACAATTACAAGGCCGCATTTTACCAATATCAAGCATACAGTGAAGGAAATTTAAAAAGAGATTCAAGGCCATTGACGATACCATCTCACTCAAGATTCGAATTATGAAAACATAGATCTTATGCAAGAACTGTAAGTCAGATATACAGGCGCATCTATGACGGGACCCACACATACACAGAGAGAGAAAGAGAGAAATCTCACAGAGAAAAAGAATGAACTTTGGGCCGTTTACTTTGCATATCACGATAGCAATTCTCTTTTCCCATAGCAGCTGTCGTTGACGATGAAGATGAAGGCTCACCATCCAATCCCAACATAAAATTAACATCCACATTCATCCCCTGTCTTCCGCTACCTCCAGCAGTAGCAAATTTTGACTCGACATCGTTTATCAACCCCAAGAAGTCTTCGCTTTTCTTGGAATCGAAATAAAGTCTCTTGTTATTCTCCATCTCATTCACTCTCTCATCGCTCACCTGCAACTCTAATTCCTCCCCTTCATCACCACCACAACCAGGAGCAATGTTGAAAGATTCCCAAAACCCTAATTCCATATCATCATTCTCCATCTCCTCATTCTCATTTCCCAAACAACCCTCCCTCATATGTTCTTCCCCCTTATTAAAACAATATAAATAATAAGTATCTCTGCTAGTCTCAATACTAGGATCTTTCTCCCGTTCTCCAAAGAATACAAAGGGAAAACAACAAATCTTCATACACACAGAGGACCAAAAAACCAAAAAGCTCCCGACTTATCCACTAAAACCGTTAATGATCCCACACACTACACACAGAAACCTAAAAATCACAAAATGGCAAGCAAAAGATTTGGCAAAATGAAACTACAAAGAGCACTACGCCTATATTTCTCCGTTTCACATTCCTAATTGCCGAAAGAATTTGATTAGACAATTAACGAAACCCAAAAACTACAAAAAAGTATACATATAATAACTTCACGCATAATCCATATAGATCCGATCGGATAAAATGGCTGCACCAGAGAGGCTCTTTTTGTGAGGACTTCCTCTTCCAAAAGGATCAGCGGCAATGGAGATATCTGTTTTTCCCTTTTCTCCTCTCGTACCGTCTCTCTTCTCAGTCTTCTTTTCAAGACGGCTTTATCTTTTGTTTCTCTTTAGAATTGGGAAATTATGTGGAAATTTTCAAATAGGATTTTTTTAAGTTTCCATTTTTGATGTAAGAGAATTTAATACTGAGCGTCCTGCTTCTGCCCCATCAATTGGGTATAACGCCCAGACTTGGCCCGTCATAGGGCTGAGATTTTTGGCCCGTTGGGCCCATTATTGTCAACAAGAGAGCTCCGGGTCCAGTAAAAGTGGTAATATAATTGCGAAATTACAATTATAGGGATGTTATCTATCAAAAAAAAAAAAAAAAAAAAAAAAAAAAATACAATTATAGGGATGTTTTCGGCTATGTTTTGTGTTGTTTTAGATTCTCTTTTTTTTTTTTTTTTCTGGGGGAAAACATTTTAGGATAATTTACTTTAAGACATGATTACTTCCTTGATTAATGGAGGTTAATTACCTATACACCAACTTATACCTATATTTACTTTGAATGTTATTTTTTTGGGGACAAACCCCCAAACCCGGGTTTATTAAAAAAAAAAGGGTTAATTGATGGTTAAATAAATTATTTCTTTTTTAGGGTTTGAAATTTGTTTTACTAAATCAAATTTGCACAATGACCAACAAACCCATCTTTTATCCATATTTACATTGCATGCCAATTAGGCCAAATTTTATTGAGAGATTTTTTTGTGTTATCATATATTGTCCAAACAATTCAGAGTAAACAACCTATGAAATAAATGTAACTAAACCTATATTATCTTACAAAGTAAACAACTTATCTAATTCATATTCATCCCTTTAACTATCATTTAAACCATCAATAACCCAAACTCACATTATACCCGAAAGCCAAAGTAAACATGCTCTAAGAATCGTACTGTATTGGGAACTCAAGTAATTCCCTTCCGTGCTATTGTTTTGCTACTCATTTAGCTCCACTTTAGCTTACATTCTCTCCTCAAAAGTTTTCAAGGTATCATTGCTAACATGGATTGAGAGAAGGGCTTAACCATCGTTCTAGTTTGGAGCACTTTTTTTGAGAACTTTGATTTCATGTTCACCTTTTTTAAAAAGACTTTTCCTGTAAAATAATTGATGTATTTGGTGTGTCCTGATTTTTTATTTGGCTGAATATGAAGAATGGATTGATTTGCGTTAAAATAGTTGTTATTGGTCAAATTGTGTCCATGATCTAGGTTGATTTGATCCCATATAACCTTAGTTTAAAATGTGTAGTACTGTGTTAATCGCTTATACATATAGAATGGAAATGAGTCATAGATTTAAAGTGCATTTGATTCCTCGTTTACCATAATCAATTGATGACTTATGTATTGAAAGATTTTAACCAAGCAAAAATTCACCATCCCTAACTTGAGGTAAAATAAATTCTAAATGATAAAGTTATATGAACAATAAGTTGATGGTACAAAAAGAATTGCGCATCTTCAAAGTGGAATTACCATTCAAATAAATATCTAAAATTAATTTGACTGTTTACTTATTATATCACAAGTATACATTTTTTTAAAAATTGTCAAGCTTTCAATTGACAATATCACATTTTACTTAATTATGTTGTTTACTAATTGAACTATGTTTGCTTTAGGTTAGTAATGTAGGGAATTCAAAAGGAAAAAAATCTTGTTAATGATGCAAAAATATGTGGAATATCATGTCGAAACCTACTCACAAGAGTCCGTAAAATTAAAAAATTTTCAAATTAAATATAATTATTAAAAAAAATTCTTCGACTGAAGGATGAGTCATTTTTTTTTTTTTTTTTGTTTGAGGGGAAAAGACGAGTCATTAACTCACTATAATTTAATCCAAATTTAGTTAGGCATTAAATAATTATCCACAGTTAATCCTGACAAATTAAAGAACATTTCCCCTTGTCCTTGTGGGACAGCAAAAGTATAGTATTATGTTTAATGTCCACATACTGACACAAAAAGTGGTCAGAGCTGCTGCTTTGATGGCTGGATTTGTTCCTTAATTAACCAACAACATTAATGCTTAAGAATGATTAGCAAATACTTAACAATTTGAATTAATGTTGTAATAAAGAAGTAAACATATGGGCCCATAAAACCCAATCGATGGCTATAAAAACATGGTAAAATAAGATCCTCCGGTCTACCAAATCCACAGCATTGTGAAAGCCATTAATGGGCGTAAGATGGCCGACAATATATTTATTTATTGGATCCACCTAAGTCTTCCATGATTTAAGATGTGTCTTTTGGGATATAAGTATTAGGTGGGGGTTAAAAGTGCTTTTTGTCTTTTGCCTCTAGAGGAAATACTTTGCCCTAATTTAAATTGTGAAAAGAAACAACCAATACAAGTATCTTTTGGCTAACATTTGTTTAGAGGAAAGAATTGTCGACCCATGGATAATGGGATTCCACTTTTGAGCTTGACTAAAGAAGTATACATATATGTATATATATATTTGATTTGGAAAACGATGTCTAAATAATGTAACATGTATATCATGATATGCTATTATTTTTCTAGCATTTTTTATTTGAGTTTGTCTACTCACAACAATCGAAGCCGTTTTTAATAATGAAATTTAATCACCTGGCTCAAGATTACACGATAGTTTAAATAATCAAGTCAAACTAAATTATTGTTTTCTTTTGTTCTTTGATTTATTAACCACACTTGTACATCAAATCATATTTGATTATTTTAATTAGCATAATAGACATACCTAACAATAAGACAAACTTAACTAATGTTTGACTTTAGAGCCTATATTAAGACAAATTAGGGATGTAGACAAATCGAACCTGTTGAATTGGCTCGAAAAATATTCGAGTTCAAGTTTGATAATTCTTGTTTGTAGGTTTGGGAGCCGAATCGCGAGCCCATTTTTTTTTTTTTATAAAAAAATATTTATATGTATACATAAATATAAAATCATAGATATTTATAGATAATTAATTTTTTGAGTTCAAATTTATTACTTGAATACAATAAAATAATCGAGCTTGAGCCTATGATTTTGTCACAAATTCGAGTCAGATAGGCCCGAGGTGAGCTCAAACCTAATATTTCTCGGCTCGTTGAGCTCAAGCTCTTTGGCTCGGCTCAATTGGTCAAGGTCTAGCATAAAAAAATGATTAAAGCTCAGCTAGGCTCGTTTGCATCCCTAGCACAAATAAAAGCCCGCCAAAATAGAATTGAGCAATTGGGCCAACGTAATTATGGCCCTAGTTAGATGAAAATTCAGAACAGCTCTTTGCCATTTGGGCCCAAGGCCCAATCTAAAGATCAAAGAAATGTGCAAGCAATCCAGTCAAGATACACTGAGATAGCCCAAAAAACGGAAAAAGGAAAAAGTATAGCAAAAACAAAAACATCACCGGTTCGGAAAAACAAGGGCATTCATTACATTTTAGTTCCTCCATTTGAAGTAATATTTCTATTTATACATATAAAAATGTTTTTTTATCTGTAATCACATATTTTTATAAAAAAAAAATTTAAAATTAGGATAAAAATAAAATATTTGTTGAAAAGAAAAATTGAAAAAGAGACGTTGAATTGGGAATGAGAACGCGGAAATGAATGGAGACAGGAAGGACAAGGTATTCACGTGTGGCGCCATGAATTATGCGCTTCCAATTCAGAATGTCTTCTGCTCTTATTACCCCCTTACCATGCTACATCTGCACTCTGCACCCATCACACGTGTTACTTGTCCTCCTCTGTCGTACTACATGAAAAATGATTAAAATTTCATAAAATTTTCTTTCCTATCGACAAATAAAGACATGTTAACCTAAGGACAATAATGAGAATTAAGTCACGAACTTGTAGTAATAGTTTTTGGTGTTTCTATATATGTTTCAAATGTATATATTACTAAATAATTGTTAATAGTGATAAAATGAAACAATATTTTTGTGCAAAAAATATAACATGAGTAATAAAAAAATTAATGGCATGCGAAATATGTCATCAATCATATGTATTAAGTGAGAATGCTTTTCATATTATCACTAATGATATCTTTTAAGTGATTTTTTTTTCCTGTTTTGTATAATATAACTAAATATACGGTGACAAAAACTAGAATTATAGTTGTCACTCTTAATAGTTAGTCACCAGTAATGTATAGTGAAATAACTTGTAACTACAATAATCATCACTATAATTTGGTGACAAATTTTGATTCTTCTTAAGTTGTCACTATATGGCGTTACTAATTGTCATTGGTGACACTTTAAACACAATATTTGTCACTATTGAGTTTGCTATAAACCAATTACTATGCAAAGATTAATTTTTTAATCACTTATTATAATATTATTACTAATATTCTTTTTTCTTAAAATGTCATTGATTGTCATCTAATTTTTTGTCGTTAATATTATAATTTTTCGTAGCAAACAATAAATGTTTTATCTATTTCATTTAACGGATACGTTATCGTTATATTAACTATTTTTCACAAAAAATACTTAATGTGTATCCATGATTACATACTTCTATAAAATAATACTTAATTCAATTGATAAGTATTTAATTCAAAAAATAAATTTTTTTGTATTAAAATAGAGAATTCATGTTCCTTTTTCTCTAGCCCTATCCGCTACTTCGTCTATTCCGCTTCCCTTTTTTATTCCCCCAAAAAAACCCTCCACACTATTATTAGGGTTTCCTACAGTAAACAAAAGATGCACTCCGGTTTCCAAATCCCCGGATCCGACCACAACCACCGCATCATACCACCAGAAAATAGCTGCACCGCCCTGTTATTATCCATGAACCAACCACAAATTCTCGAGCAAATCGACGGGGATGCCCTCCACCAACCCCTTTTTCCTTGGCTGAACCACCAGTACCCTGGGGTCGGCACCGCCGCCCATTCGTCCTTCTTCCCGGTGAATTTGTTCAGGCTGGGTAATGTGAACGAGATCTGCATAAGTACTGATAATAATAACTGTACTGTCAGATGTATTAATGAAGGAGAGGACGCATTTCTTTGTGGGAGTGAGCAATATGGATTCTCCGAGGCCCGGCATTCTAACCTCCTCGGAATTCCCTATCGTTGGCAAAACCAAGAACATACTGCTGTTAAACAACCCTGGTAAACTTTCCAATTCGTTTATACTAAATCATGCTAAAACAAAAATGGCAAAAATAAAGTGATAATTAATTAAAATGTCTTTTATTTTTGTTGCGAGCATGTATTCAGTATAATAAAAAAAATTTTGCAATATAATTTAATAATAATATAAATTAATGTTTTAAATTGTCAACTATTAGTTATACAGCGACAACAAATCTATTACTATTATAATTTCATCTCTAATATGTACACAATCTCTCTAATTGTGTCCAATACAGACTTAAATTAGTGCTATATTAGAGGAAATTTCATCAATCGGTAAATAATATTATCTTTCTTTACTTAGAAACATAGCTCCATATAATTAAATTATTTAAATCAAAGCATTATTCAATTAAAGAAAACTCGATAATTATCTTTAAAATCCGTCAAACTTTTTATAAGCACCCATTATTCTTCTTAATTATACAATGTTTAAATATAAATAATTAACTTTTTAGGTTAAATCTAAATAATTAATTTAGTTAGAGTTAAGTTTGTAAATAATGAAAGACAACATTTATCTTCAGATTGAATATCCTATGATATGGTATAAATATAAGTGTGTATTAGACACAATTGAAGAGAAGATGTATTAGGGAGAAGCGGGATCCATATCTTACTAGTTGACAATAATGTCCGTTTAAATACGATTTTTTTTTCTTGTTAAATTTTTTAAATTTATCACCATAACAAGATGGTATTTGGACCACATACTTACTATTCTTACTATAATAGGTGATAATTGTTTTGCGCTGAATATATTATCATTTAGTTTATGTTTCCTTGTACTCCCACATGATTGATGTAACATATTGATTCTGATTTTCCCTATTTTTCTGGTTTAAGTAAATTAAATTAACTCAGAGTTTCGTATGCATAAATAGTGTTAACGTTTACAGGGAACTCCTTCCACAAGAAGCATCCAATGAGAACAGTGAAATAGTTGACAGCCAAAAACACAGAGAAATCAACTGTTTGGAGAGCAAAAGTAGAGTACCCTTCGGGGAGCTAGAAGCAATATACAAACTCCTGGACACTTCCATGAGTAACCAAACAGGTCCTACCGGAAACTTCACCCCGAAACCCGTGGGGTCTAATCATGAAGAAGCACCAGCAATAATCGGAAAATCAGCCAAAAGGAAGAAAAGAAAGAAGAGAAAGGAAATGAGTTGTAATAAAAATGATGAAATGATTAATCACATGGCGCAGTTTTTTGAAGGCTTGGTGAAAATCATGATGGATCATCAAGAAAATTTTCAGAAAAAAGTTGCAGAAGTGATTGAGAGATTGGATGAAGAAAGAAGGGAAAGGGATGAGGCTTGGAAGAACCAGGAATCGGCTTATTTTAAGCAAGAAGCTGAAGCTAGAGCAAGGGAGAAGGCCTCTGCAGAAAGTAGAGAAGCGACCATGGTTTCCTACTTGGAGAAAATCACAGGTCAAAGAATCAGTTTCCCCACATGATGGAGCTAGCTCCAAATATCGACGAAGCTCCAAAGGCGTTGATATACCTGCACTACAAGAAAACATTTGTTTTCTAAAGAAAAACAATGGATTTTGTTTAGTCACATATATATGTTAGTATATGTCGAATGTCTTGTCACTTAATAGATTTATGACAGAATTTATTTTTGTCATACAATTCCGAAATGAAGAAATTTTAAGGGAAGATGATTTAATAACTTCTAGTTAGTAAAGCATCAGGAAATTGACTAGCAAGATATACAATTTGATTATCTGTTAGAGAAATTGTGTTTGTGCTTGGTTTTAACTAACCAATCGCGCTTCCATTTAAAGTCAATTAATTTCCTGTAACTACAGTATGATGTACGCATTACAATTCATGTGAAAGTAGATTTAGACCTTTTTAGTTATTTTACATTTAAATTTTCACTACTAAAAAGTTGGCATCCACTACGAAAAAATTGTTAACAAATTAATTTTGTAATTAGGACTACAAATTAGCTATAAACTATTAGTAACATATGTTAATTTTTACTAATAGATGAGATCAATTTCGTAACTAATGTTAGTTGCAAAAATATCTGTTATGGATTTGATTATATATTAACTGTAATAAAATTTGTAGCAGATACTTTTATAGCTAAGTTTAACTACGAAATTAACCACAACTAATGGTAAAAATTAACTATATTACAAATAGCTTTTAGCTAATCTATAACCCTAGCTACGAAGTTGATTTCGTATCAATATTGTTTGTAGTGGACGTCTTTTTTTCTTTTTTTTTTTTTTGGTAGTGTTTCTATTTAGGTTATATACTTTATTTCAAACATATACATGAAATATATACAACTTACAATTAAGTATTTAGCAAAGAAATTAATTACAAAAGTGCTTAGTTGAGCGCGTGAAATAAAATACGTTGTGGGAGGCGGGCAAACTAGTTTAAGAGAGTATGCCACATACATGCACATACATCAGCCGCGGTGGCGTGTGATCAGTGATGGGCACTGGCGTCGCGGGCCCCCTCTTCAAATATGATAAGAAGTCATAGGAAAGCTGCTCAGAATCTGAGCCGTTTAACCTTATGCGAGGTTTCAATTCTGAAATCCAGGGTGTGAGGCGTAGGGCCAGAAGCAGAACCTGACCCCAGTTTTTTATGACTGTATTTTTCCTGTTGGCTCAATTACTTCAACACCCCTGAGAACTAAAGTAATTATCAAAATACTCTGAATCTATGACTATGGGGGAAAAAAAAATCGAATGAGTATATTATACTTTGCATGAAGATCTTTTTGATCAAAAACATATATTGTTTTAATTGATCTAAATTCTCTGAAAGAAATACAGATGGTGACGTGTTTGATCCCATTATTTTTGTATATACTAAAGTACATGTTGTATAGCATTATAGTTAATAATATATAATTCATGTTATGTGCAAATTGAAGTCCTCAAAAATAAAATAAAAGATAATGGCCAAGATACTAGATACTTAACAAACTCCACCAATCTATCCTCTCCTTTTAAATCAACAGCAGAATTCTTAACCATCCTTTTGTGATATACATTATTCTACCACTGAGTTTATTGTAGATTTAGCAATTTACTTCTCTTTTTGAATATTGAATTCAGCAATTTTAAGCTAGTTCTTACATGAGTGAAAACAATTCTCAGTTGAGGTATCCACCAAATTTGTAGATATTAATCAATAATATTATTATAGAAAAGAAAGGTTATATATTTTGTATTTAAAATGATAGTTTATATACTAATTTTTATAATTCCAATTTTATCATTCAACTGCAATAACTAGCTATTATTTTTAATTACAAAACAACTCGTTCGCTTGGGATTTCAAATAATATTTTGAATGTTCGTGAAGATTAGGTGCAAAATTATTAGTACTCATAAATGAATGAAGAATGAAAAATAACATTCAGACTTATTAAAAGAGAAATCAATTTACAATTGAAAAATAAAATCGACCTAACACAAAAACTAGAAACACTGGACCCCAAGAAAAAGGGGGACTCCCCCTGGACCGAGGAAACACACACAGACACACACTCTCTCTTAGGAATCTAAGAACTTCCCAGAGTATAGCTTCTACCCGTGAAAGGCTTGAACTTCTCCTTTCCCGCCTCTTTTCCATCATCTTCGGCAGTACTCATCTTTCTCTCCTCCGGCACGGCAGGCCGCAGCCCCACCTGATTCCCATCGATCCGCCGTGCCATACCCATAAACGGCTTAAACTCCTTCACATCTTCCTCCTTCTCCCCCACCTCCATCGGTTCAGGTTCAGGATCAGGCTCCTTATAATCCAACGGCGGAGCAAACTCCACCTCACAATCAGTTTCGATCAAGGAGATAGCATTCGCCGGCGCCACATCTAATACATCAAAGTAAAATTCCCTCTCATTATACCTAATCATAAACGTATCCCCACGGCTCAAACAAGTGAAATCCCTAAGCGTTTTCTCCAACACAGCTTTTGGATCGGAAATTTGGGTGAACGCCGTCGCGTGCGGCTGAAGCTTAATATACCTCCCGGGGGAAAGCAAGGCGTTGCGTATAATCAAGTAATCTCCTTCTTTAAGCTTTAGAGTATTCATCATCCACTCTGGCACGAAAATAAACCCTTCCGTACCGTCGAATTCCAACACTCCACAATGCGAGGTTATGTTAGAACTAATATTCTCAATGTTGAAGAATAATGGAAATTGAAGTCCTAAGGAGACGATCTCTTTGAGGTAGGAAGGTGGCATGACGATCTTATCCCCTCTTTCGAGGTTCGGATTTTTATATTTTGAGAAAGATAAACAACGACAAACACGTTGAAAACAGAGAGACCGGGGTTGGCACTCGTCGTTCGGATCCCAATCCCATCCTGAGGGTGGGATAGGGAGTCGATACTCATGACCTGAAGGCGCAGGGGGTTGATACTCGTCGTCGTCCGGATCCCAATCCCATCCTGTGGGTGGGACAGGGAGTTCATGCTCATGATCTGAATTTAAGTCCAACACCGTGATTTCTCTAGTCGATTGATAGTCGTCATCCGAATCTGAATCCGATGCCATGGGTTCATCAGTAAATTGATCGTCGCTATCTGGATTTAAATCCAATCCTATGAGTTCTTCTTCGATGGATTGAACATCGGGATTCAGACCCGAATCTGAATCCCCTTCGTTGAATTCGGATGTGGGTTCACCCATAGTTAACAGTATCTGGTTTTTCAAAAAGCTTGAAAGCAAATATCGGAAGATTAGAAGGAAGATTGAAGACTTCGCTCAGAAGAAACTGTATATGAAATATTGGGGTTGTGCTTATGTATTTATAGTTATAGGTACCGAGATCAAGGAAAGCAAGAAAGTTGAACCCCATCAGAAGTAGGAATCCCAATACTTAAGGGAATCTAATTTATTGTAAATATAATTGTCAAGTTCGCTATGATTAAGGAAACAAAATATAAGTAGATATTAATAACAGGTTTTCGCAATCTAAAAAGTCAGTAATATTAAAAGAGTTATGATAGGTTTCCAACTCTATAAAGGATTTATTATTGTTACCAAAGGTAGCAAATTTTCTACTCTAATTTGAGCTTTTATGGCAACCGTATCCAAAATTCAAAAAGTATAGTATTGAGGTCTATGTATTATATTTTACTTAAGATTCTTTATTTTAAAATAATATTTCATTTCTTATTTCATGTTATAAATACATACTAAACGAATTGAAATAGAAAATTTATAATAATTACATTTATATCATATTGTATTTTATTAAATATTTACTTTATTTAATAAAATAATTATTGTAGAATATTTATGTGTTTATATCTTATTGCCAATTAAGAGGCCGTAGCATGCTACAATTTTATGACCCTTTAGTGATATATATATTATGCGTGTGTGGACCGCATGCGTGCGACTGCCACGAGTTAGGCTAAATTTAGCAATGCTCAGTGTTACTAAAAGTAAAATATCAATCAATTATAAGAGTGGAGTCTTACTAAGACTCAAAAAAATCGTTTCATGAAATGGGTCTTAAGGAAGTCAAATAAAAGAAATTACAGCGATATCCACAAATAAAAGGTATATCTTATCATAATAGTGTGACAATTATAAAATTTCAAATTCAAAAGCTATTTATGCAAGTAATTATGATTCCATATAATTAACTGTAATTAGCTCCCATAAAGTGCATGAGCTTTTTGCAAAGATACTCCATGTGAAATGTTTAGTTGGTTCATCCCTCTATTTTTTTAATTAGCAAATTAGCCCTAATGTTAAGCAATTATTGCTGAATTCAACCAAAGGCTATCTTACCCGTTGACTGACGCTATAATGACAAATATATCCTTTTTACCTTCTCATTTTTATTCCATATTTTATCTTTTTTTTTCATTTTCCCT
>JACFYI010002305.1:283109-310803 GCA_014898755.1 Handroanthus guayacan
TATATATATATATATATAAAATAATGTAATATAAGAATATAATATATGATACATTATGTAAAAGCCTGTACATTTTCATGAGCGCAAGGCCTGCTTTAACACAGGCAAGGCACCCCAGAAACAGGTGGACGTGGAAAATTTTTACCATTTGGGGCCCAAATACGATGCAGCTCATCGGGGGAGAACCCAATCATCGGTCCATCTAGACAAACGTTCCCTGGGATTAGGGTTTTCTTTCTTCCCTTTTTTTTTCCCCTCCTTTTTAAAAAAGAAAATATTTGTAAATCTTACACAGCATTCTTAAAAGAAATAATTTAAGTAAAGAATATTTTTTCTAAAATTAAAATAAAAGCTGTCGTATTAGGTTTCTCAAAACAAGTTACAAACTTACAATATTAATAAAGGTAAAAAGAAAATATTATAGATAATATTCAATTACAAAAAATAAAATTTTGCAGAGTATCATTCTATTGGTACACATTGAGAGATTTTACATGATAGATTTGAATATCATCACTATAATGTGGAATGATAAAATATTTTTCTAATATATTTTACTAATACAATTAATTAAGAATAATGCTCTCGTGTATCGTTTGTCTTTTTCTTATGATTTCTTTTTTTCTCTGATGAGTGGTAATACGAGTTGGAGTAGTGATTATGTTTACGAGTGATCTTATTAACAATCTAAGATGCATTTAGAATATCCGTTTCTTGGATGCGCAGCGGCTACACCAATTGAATTTCCTATTGATCCAGTGGAAGGAATTACTCTTGACATGCCTCTGGTTTATTTCCATGGCCATGTAACACCAAGGTAACGGAGACTGCACTAGCTTCCTGAGTTTGGTCTTTTTCTGCACATCCTCTGTATTGGTTACTGGTCCCATTCATCTTGCCATGTATCCTGACTTTGGAGCCTGGCCCATCAATTTCTTGACTTTTGGGAGGATATGGGACCACGGAAGAGTTATTGGAGATGATAACATGGGCACAATTTAGTATCCATAAAAAATCCCATCGCATCTTTCCTCATCTTGTACATTTTATGAAGTCCATTATTTTCTTTTGATACAAAGGATTGTATGTACGACCAATTTATTAAAAAGTTCCACAAACTCACATTAGGGTACTATTTGACACTGACCGAACAACAGAGAGTAATCTGCCAATTAAAATAAGAAACAGAAAAGTGGCCACTTAGACATTTTGGGGTACTTTTGCAAAAAGAACTCTAAAGCACATCAATGAACTTTACTACAAAAGCCCCTGGCAGCCAAATTCATTGAGCCCTTAAATTCTTTCATCCTCCATGCAAGTTTCTAGGGCTACATATTTACAAATTACAAAAATGTTTTTCTTGTTCATCATCTGCTCTCACCGAGCTCCATTCCAACTTTCTGTTCCAATGAAATCAATCTTTCAGCAATCTCAGTATTATATCACCTGCGAAGATAACAAAAGATAATAACATTGTATTACCACAGTAATTTTCAGCGGATATAAGAACACTCACTTGCAGAGAAGGTAAGCATTTGGGTTCAGTGAAAATCACTTGCTAGCTTCTGGCAGCGTTGTTTTCGATTCAGTAAGATGAACTTCTTGAGGAAGAAGATCGTATCTGATATTCAGCTCTTCGAAAATCCTTTTCAACTCTAGGACCAGATCAGTTCTTCGCCTGCTCTTCTCGCCAAAGTCTTGGAAGTTCATCGTGTGATTGAAAAAGAGAGCCATCTTTATCTTGTTCACATTCTCAATCTCCTTCACGACAACATTGTGATTAGGATGCCAATGCAGGGGATTTTTCTCCAAGTACCTGAAATTTCAAAATGCAACAAGAAAAACACAATTTCAATGCAATAGAACGTATCCAACTAGAGTTTACCTGTTAAGGTTAGGTCATTGTGTAAGAAAACGTCACTTCCAACATCAGTTGTTTCACTTTTTAGTTATGTGACCCATAGGAGAAAAAAGAACGGTAAAGCAAAACTTACTTTTTAATTTTCTCTTTCAATGTGCCTATTTTCTCCATTGGTGTCTTGAAATCGATGGAGAACTCAACCGAATCACCCATATCTGGGCTCCTATAGAAATTGCTGATCGGTTTGGTAGCCAAGACAGAATTCGGATAATATATTTTCGTATTATCGAACTTCAGGAAGACGGTCGTTAAAATATTCATCTCTTCCACAATCATCTGTAATTAAGCAAAAACGAACATCGTTCACAAAAAACAACTCAATGAAGCATATAATCAGCAAATTCTGAAACTTGCCTGAACACCATCAATAACACAGCGATCACCAACATCAAAGGGATGCATTACAAATACAAAGATAAGCGCTTCAAATATAGTCTTGCAAGTGTTTCCAAACATAAAAGCAGCTACAACAAGTTGAGACGAGAGGACAACGAGCACTTTGGTTGTTGCTATTTCCGTCGAGAGAAGCCACACTACTATAACGATAATGATCAAAATCACAGTAACAAGCTTGTTGAGTTGCTTTACGGCTGTCTTGGTGTCGTTCAGAGCATGAGCTAGTGCTTTGCGATCTTTGTAAACCTTCAACTGCATAAACATGAAAAAATAAAAAGGTTGAGAAACTTATTTGCGCATGCAAGAAAAACTTCTAACTTGTAAAAAACATGACTTTTGCTCAATCAAAGTCAACCACAGGCCGAAAGTTAGTTATTTATAAGCTTGCGAGCTGGCTTGCAAGCTTTTAATTATATATAAATATATAGTCATATGTTGTAGACTTATTTTGAACACTAATATAAGTAAATAAATATAAAATAAATTTGAGAAAATAGCCGACAAGCTGAGTTTGAGTTTGATCCCTTTCAGTTGATGCTCAAGCTCCCCTCGTTGCCACCCCTAAAGGTGAAAGTCCTTTTCTTCATTAATAACTATCTTCTTATTGTAGCACAGCTCGAATATAAAGGAAAAATAACTCTTTCCTTTTCAATTTCATATATCTAGTTATCCCCACAAACTTCATATAGAGCTCTTAAAACCATTTGCAGAATTATTCCCTGTTCTAAGAGAGTAAAACCAGAACTCAAGTAAAAACATATAAGATTCATTAGGAATCCCAATTTAATGAGAACAAAAAAGCTGGGACATACCACCCAATCGGTTAAAGCTTTTCTGTCAATCCGCCCTGTCTCAGCCACATCGATCATTGGAAATACAACCTCAACCTCTTCTTTAATCATGAATCTCCTCAGGTCAAATTCATCAATATAACTGCAAACAGACAATTTTAATGCAATAAGAAAGATTAAAAGACATCGATGATGTAACAATAAGCATGATTTTAAAGACAGCTTTGCTCACTCGCATCTCGGCTGAGCAACATTCCGGAAAATGTGATAGGCAGCAGCAATCGCCTCCTCCTCGTTCGTTATCTCCTTATCCGTCTGTTCATTACCTCCATCATAAACACTTTCATCAATCGCATTTGAAAGGGTTGTAAGACCTGAATTAGATATAATGTCGACCAACATCTTCATCGTCCAAGCAGAGACCTTTTCTTGCTTCATCTGATGGAGTTTATTGATATCAATCACCTCTTTCTGCTTCTTTTCCTTTCCTTCCTTTCCCTTCTTAGGAACATGGAAACTGAATTGACTCACATTACTATTAGATTTCCCCAACATTTGTGCAGACTCCATAATTGGATGACCAGACAGTGTGAATAGGATATACTGGTGGAAGATCGATTCTTGAATCCTATCGAAGAATGTATTGACATGAAATGATGATGCCAGAATCTTTAGCAGCAAAGTCTTCACGAGCCACAAGATAGCACCAATAAGCAATGAAGCGATGGTCCAAGTTACGATATCCAAAACTCGGGTCACCAAACGGGATCTTTTCACCCCTTCCCGGATGAGCAAAACCCAAGTTAGAAGGACCAAACTTAACCAAATGCAGACTTGAACGCTCTTCTTGAGACCATGAACGAAATACAATACCTTCTTTTTCAGTAAATAGTTTAGCTCAATCAACAAAACAACGAAGTGCATCAACCATTCGGTAACTAACAAGCCACTAAATGTCACCAAAACGAGTACACACAATTTCCAAATACGCAATCCCCATATCCTCAAATTTTGCAACCTATCAACAATCAAACTTGCAATCAAGAAACCAAGAATCCACAGAAATAGCAGCCACTCGATCAAAACTTTCACTTTCACTTTCCTATACTTTAGCTTCCTCCTACTGCTTACTCTCTTATATATTTCCTCATCCTCATCAACCCCTCTGAAAGCACCAGGAGATGACATTAATGGCGTTTTAGGCGTAAACGACACATTTCTACTAGTTTCTTTGATGCTAGCACTATTACTGTCCACCTTGTTCATAGGTGAATTCCGACTAGATATCACATGCCCTTCTACTAGAGATTCATTTTCCTCAAACATCTTACTATTAATTGACAAGGGCTGTTCACCAAATCTAGACTTTGGCTTTGAGAAAACTGATCTGGAAAGAGATTTTCTCCTGGTAAGAGTGTCATTTGTGGGGATTTTCGGAGGCCTATTGGGGCTTGCAATAATTCTTACAGTTTCAGGTGATGGGCAACTCACTGCAACTTGCTTTTGAACAGTAAATGCGGAATCATTTGATGCTTTATGAGGTGAATCAGCCGAAAGTTTAAATTTTTGATCCTTCGAAACCTTATCATCTCCAGGAATGTTGATAACTGCATCACTCGGTCTTTTTGGATTCTCCATCATCCTTATTTCTCCGCTACTCTTTGGAGCTTCACCATTAGCATCCATTGGCTAAGTCTGCCAAAATCAAACGCAAGAACAACCATTATTTATGCCTCCACTCATAAAAAACAAACAAACAAAAAAAGAAAAAAAGCAAAAACAAAACTGATAACCCTTTTAAATGTAATTATTGAATCTAACACAACAGAGCAGAACAGAACAAACACAGCCCACTTGCATTTTTCTATTTTCTTGAGGAATAAAGAAGCCCAGTTGCATTTATTGTTAAGAAAAATCCATACTTAAGCTGTAAATGCATAGTACACACAGATGTATACAAGTTTACCCCCATACACCTAGCAAAACTATAGTTTCTAAAGAACTAAATGTCTGAAAAATTAGAAACTTTCTGCACCAAAAATTATTTTTCCCTTTTCTTTCTTTTGTGGCTGTTGGCATCAAGAAAAGCAAAGGATTAGAAAAGGAGTTGCTTTATTACCGTAGAAAGAGTTGCCTGTGGGAGTAAATTTCAGAACAGATCTAGTTGTGTGTGTGTGAGTGTGCGTGTGTGTGGAAGCTCAACTAAATTAATACACTGCTTTGTGCACAGGAACGACTCGATGATCAAGATTGACTTAGACAAGGGCGCAGAGTTTTTTTTTTTATTTTTTTTTTATTATAACATACTTAGAACTCCTGTTATTTAGTGAAAAATTCTTAGTTTTGTTGTACTTTCATTAAAATATTTTATGTTTTAGTAATTAAAATTAACGGATAATAATGTGTGTGTCTGTAAGACAGTGAGTTGTCAGGAAATGCAGGAGAGAGAGAAGGTGATATTTCCCCACTGACCGAAGGAAAAATATGAGCTAACGGCAGAAATATTTGAATACCGGAAGCCCTGCCTGTTTTAAAATTCCTAGGAAGCAGAAAGGACAGCTGGTTAAGAAATGGTGCTCACTTCGGTGTTCAAAAAGGAATTTACAAGGAAATGAACTTCTTAAAGACTACCTTTTCCATTTTCGTTCCAATATAAATAGGGAGAAGGGAACTTTATAAAATATTAAAATTCCACTCCGTTAATCAATTGTAGAACCTTGAAGAAAAGGTATAATATTTGATAAATGTTGTAGGTTCACGATCTGATTTATTTCAATCAATGAGATATGATCTAAATATGTTCTCGCACATCTACTAAAGTGATTAGACTAACCTACAACTAAAGATTTTTAATTTAATAAAAAGAATCTTCTAAAATAATCATAAAATCATGAGGTAAGATAATGAGAAAGTACAATTGAGAGCATAATTTGGTTAATAGTAACGAATGAATATGATTATTTATAGAGGTTAGAATATTATAATCTCTCTAATTATCATATCGTGACTGAAAAAAATAATTAATACTAACGAATCGAGGCCAGATTAAGTTGTGATTTGAATGAAAAAACTCAACTTAATGTCAATAAAGTTATTTTAAGTTATTTTGACGAACACTTAGGATGTTTTAAGTATTCTTTTAGCTTAACTCACATCAACTAAGTTATCACGGGTATATTTATAAAAAAGTTACCATAAAGTAAATTAAGATTGAGATGGATTACATGTGTAATTTTATATGCTAAACTTTAATATGCCAACATGCTAGTTTAAAATTTTATTAAATCGTAACATGATATGAGTCAATACTCATTCTAACAATTACAGGGTTATTGAGTAATTATAGATTTAATTATTTTTAACCTAATTTGAATTCTCAAAATCAAGATGCGCGTGGTATGAAAATCATGGACTATTAAGTAGACGTAAACCCTAATGCATTGTAACTCATTTCGTATCTTCTACCTAAATTGTTGAGCTTTATTAGATTTTTTATAGTTCTGACAAAATGTCAAAGTTGGTGAGCTTTTGACAGCATACCCAAATAGGTTTTCGAATTTCGAAAATAAATAAATAAATAAACAGATCGTGGCAGAAGTATATATATAGTCAAAAGCTCGTTGTAATTATGATAATAAAAAGCAAGATAAGAAGACTTATGAGATGACATATATTATGTTATTATTATAATGTAAATAAATGCTGTTGGTATGTGTGACCATCTAATACATGACATTTGACTGGAGTACATGATTTGACATTCTCAGCATGGCCGGCCCAGTTATAGCGAGGCATCATTTTCAATATATTATTGGTTTATTCCACATGATACAAATTATTATTGGCCATGCATAATGCATGAATGAAATTCTCTATTCATTATTGGTATTTATAATCTATCCTTTTCTTCAAAAAAAAAAAAAAAATCAATTTTGAAATAATTATGTGATTTGGAAACAAGCATGTGAAATCTCAAATATCAAGATATGTTTACTCAAAATTGCAACAACATAAACTAACTTGTTACATTGCAGGTTGTCGTTGCCATTAGATCAACTCACCAACCTTAGCCAACTAAGAACACCCACCTGCTGAAAGTGGTTTGTGATTGCAAAAAACCTCCATGAATAAAGTAGACAAACACATAGTTGTGAGAACTTGAAAACTGCACAATCTTCAAGAAATTGTGAGGACGAATTTGTAATTGCAAAAAAATAATAATAATAATAAATAAATAAATAAATATAAATAAAGGTAATAGAGAGTCTGTTTTTACTTTTATAAGCAAATATTTTTATTTTTCCACTATATTGCATAAAATTTTATTTTCCTTTTAACATTGTCTTGTGCCATATCTGATATGAGAAAACTTAGCGCACAAATTGTAACGTTCATGACATCATGTCTTGTGACATCACTTGTATAACGATTGTTTTCATTTTTTGTAGCAATTTTCTGCATATTGATTAGGGAAAATTTGCAGTATTCTTTTGTCCATATCTAAAAAAAATTCCACACAAATAACAAGACAATAATATCCTACTTGGAAAAGAAAAGCCACTTTAATTAAAGCAAAACATCGATCAATTTCCATTCTTATCAAAACCATGTAAAGTAGAGCTAAATAATTCAATGCCGTCTTGCAGCCGCCATATACCTTCAATAATTGCAATTTATAGTACTATTGGTAAAATTATGCATTTGGATTGAAAAATTTACATCTAAGAAAAGATTTTTTTAATTTTTATTTTTTTCAAATTCATCGCAATGATCTAAAACATAATCCAAATTGGCTATTACGACACACTCGATGTGTGTACTTAATTTTTTTATTAGGTAAAATTAAAATATTTATTTTTGTTAAGTACCAATTTTTCTCAAATTTTTAAATACTTTTGCCTAAACTTATTATACAGAATAATATGATTGAAAATAAATTTTGAAGAGAATTAAGTTGGAAAGGGAAAAAAAAAGAATGATTGGAGAAAAAAATAAATAATAAAAAAAGTTAAGGAAAAAAAATCTATTTTACATTATTCATAAAAGCTACCTTATAATTATCTCTTAAAATAGGGTTATTTTTGTCAAATGATTAAAAAAATATTAAAATAACTATTCAGAAACCTTATGCTTTTTATTACATATAGTATAGATACATGGGAGCTCAATATTCGGAATATACCAAACAATTATGCACCATATATCTTTTTCGTAAAGAATTATTTTGACTCATTGTGTTTAATTGGATGCTATTTTGGGCCTTGTTTTGGGTGACAATACTACACACTTGTGAAGTCTTGAGAGGATTTTGAAGTGGAATTGGACCGCATGGAGTTTCGGGGAAAAAGATATGGCAATGTCTAAGGCTGTCCACTGGGTTGTAAAAGAAAAGCCCAATAGGCCATGGTTCAATATTGGGCTAAAGTTTTTTTTTTAAATCGGCCCAATAAAATGCTCCTTTGGGCTTCTCCCGTTGGACATAAATGTTCTAGCACTTGGCTGGTGGGATGACCAAATTTCTTTTTTTGCCCCAGTTATAATACAAATATTAATAACAAATTGGTAAATTTGTTAACATCTCCTTATGTAATTTCTTCCCTTAATATCAGTAAAATATATAGTAATTGTTCTTAATTCATGGATCTTTCTCTGATATAGATGGTTTTTTGTGCTTATATGTATGATTTTTGCATTTAGTAATTAAATAAAATACAATAAAAAAAAAATTCTCACTTCGAATAATAGTACCATATGATTTATTATTTATTATAAGATTTTTCACCTCAAAACTTTGTAACTACGAGACATTAATAGAATTTGACTCCCACAATAAGCACGCTTTTTAATTTAATTTCACATCACTTTATCACGTGAACTTTAACAATACAATTACCTATTATATTGATAAGTTGATTATTGATATATATATACACACACACAAAACCCTAAAAATGCATACTTAAATCATTTAAGGAAAAGAAAAATAAACATTGACCAAAACTTTTAATATAGGTTTAAATATAAGAGAAGAATGTATGCCTATGCTTATAGATTATCATTAAGCTCTTCAATTCTCTCTAACCGAAGCTACAATTAATTCATCATTATTGTGGGCTGGTACTTGTCCACCAGCCTCGCATTCAGGAAGCTCAAAAGAATGATCCTTAATGACCATCCAACTAATATATCCTAATCATATTATTATTTTTAACTACTTAAACTACTTTAGAATAATCCATACAGCTATCCAGGTACATTGCTAGGATTAGTTACAAATACACCGCCACCCACTAAAAACAATTATAATAATTAATTTGGTCTTTTTGTGTTGCTAATCATTTAATCATGCTGGGATTTGACTAAAAAGATTCCTTGCGATTAGGGTATTCTTTTAATAAATTAAAGTTGCAAAATTGCATGCATCTCACGTACTATTAAGTAATATGATAATATATATTTATTCTAATTAATCTTTGGTCACAATTCTTCTCCATAATTATGAATTATTGCCCCACTTCTGCCCTTTGTATGTTTTCTAGGTTTATGGAATTAAAAAATAAAAAATAAAAAAGAAAGAAAGAAAAACTATTAAAAGATATTAAAAAGGCGTGTCATATGTATAGAATATATAAGAGATGTAGCCCAATATACCAATTATCGTAATGTTTTTGCCTTCTCCAATATGGGACTAACACTAAGTTATCGGAGCTCTTAATCGAAGGATTTGGGAAGAGATACATGAACTGCATTTTGTTTCAATAAACTGAGCCAACAATAATGATTTAAAAATTCGATGAGACGACACCAACTACTATACATTTATCGGCAATGGCGACGCCACATTTGAATTAGTGGGGTCCTAGGATCCCACTGAAATTTTCTGTTTTTTTTTTCTTTTTTTTCTTTTACTATATTTTTATATATATATATATATTGAAATATTAGACTATAAAATATATATTTGTGGAATCCAACTGTCAAATTGGCAACAAATCACTCAATAAAAGTTTAGAATTGTAGCATATGAAAAGTTTGGAATGTAAAAGGTCAATAGACATTAGAATTTGAAGTTTGAGGCCTTCAATATTGTCTTTGATCATCATCTATATATCAAACCAAATTATTCTGCCCACAACTGGTGCTTATCAGATTTCAATCAATTTGTCAGACTTAAGCTATTTTTGTGAGTTAAAATTTTATATTTTTATTAATTTAATAATATTTTAGTGAATTCTTTTGTTAATCTTTTCATGATTTTTTAAATTATTGAATATGTGAATGTTTTCAATTATTTTAACATAATATATGCCATTTGCTAATTCACCATATTTTTTTGGTAGAGATAATTTTTGAAATAATTTTTATTATTTAATAGTAATTCGAAGAGACCCCACTAAATTAAAGTTCTGGAGTCGCCACTGTTTATTGGAGAATTTTATCTTGAAAAGAAATTTCGAATGATGAGATTTAGAGGAGATCAATGCATCAACTATCTCAATTTGAGATAATCCAGGTTGTATGCATATATATATATATATTTATGTATGTATACATTCGTGGTCCTCTTTGTTAACAAGCATTAAAGATTTGTACGTTTTTATCGGTTTGCCCAAATATTTAATTCAATAACTAGATCCAGCAACAATATAGGGTGTCAATGTTGTACTTCTTTAAGTTTCACTCCCTCTCTCTCTCAAAAAGTTGTCACTAGCTAAATGGGTTTGAGTTATAACATTTATTTATGCATTAAAGTTTTAAATTTTAGGCTACATAATAATTGACATAATATTAGGGGTTGGGCATATTTTTCGGACACTTTGTCACCGTATTTCGTTCTTTCCTAAATATTGGATTAAAATGGTGCCAAATCTATACTCGGCGCCCATGAAACCATTATTGTATTGACCCAGCATACTTAATGGAACATGTGAGGTACAAATGTAGCTTTGAGGGCATAAATCTCAACCTATTTTCCCCATACTTGTGAGACAAAGTGGATTAATCTCAGGTTAATACTTAATAGCACTTGAAATTGATCTTTTTTTTTCTTTTTTTTTTGGATTATTACATCAACGCCTCCTGATGTTTGACACAATTACTAAAGCACTTCCTAATGTTAGATAATTAAAACTATACCTCCTGAAATTTTTGAAACATTACAAGTAACTCCTTGCACAAGGGGATATAAGTGTAATTATGCATAAACTTTTAAGAGGATATAATTATAACAATGCATAAGCAGTAGGGAGTGTCAGGATTACTATCCAAACTTCAAGAGGTGTCTTGATAATTATATTAAACCTCATTGATTGTCGAGGTAATTATCCATTTTTTCTCCAAAAGTATATAACATCTTTTATGTGATTGACTTGAATACAATAATTGAATTTGTTCCAAATTAGAATCCAGGGAAAAAAATGAAACTAAGAGAGAAACTATGTTTATTCATGTTCAAACAAATTTCAATCCAGAGAAAAAAATGAAACTAAGAGAGAAACTATGTTTATTCATGTTCAAACAAATTTCAATAGTACGGTTATTTATGTGGGAGGTTACATGTTCTATGATTTTCAATCCATTCTATGCATTTAACATTACAAGGACAGCATTTGTTGCTGAACTTATAACAACTAATCTTATGCATATAATGATATGCCTAAGTTAATTGCCGCATAACGAAGAGTCATCCTTTCGGTTAATATTTAGTGGAGAGTTGATCGCGTTAAGGTATTATTCTATTGGTACTTATTCGACAGAAGAACTTGAAAAAATATCTCGAGAAATGATGAAAAAAAATGAGTAACTTATGAACTAGGTAAGATCATTGCATAAAAAGACAATATTTTGAAGCCATTGTCATTGACAAGAAATCCAACTTCATTGAAAACAAAAGAAAAAAAGTAAAAGACAATCACTTTTGCTGTTCCCATGAGGAAGATTTGCCTTTCCCTTTACGATCACAACCTCGCATTTTGCTTCTGATTTCGATCTGGACTCTTTATTTTGCCCATCTCCTCACTTTTTCTTTATTTTTTGTTTTTTGTTTTTTGTTTTTATCCTCTTTCCTCTGTTCTATCAAGATCTGTCACTCTCTTACCTGCTTGGGATCAACCCTCATCATCCCCATTCCCTTCTTTTTCAGTCTTTGTCTCTATTACAAATCCTCCTTTTTTCCCACAAATATTTTACATCATCAATTTCAAGTACCAAAGTATGTGTGATCAAAAAGCACTATTCAAACAAAAAAAGAACAAAACTACACTATAAAAAAAGAAACATAACAACCTCAGGAAAAACAAAAGAAATGTCCATTCTTGTGTAACTAACGAATCAAACCACTACCAATAACACGATTCTTGTCAAAATAAGTAGTTTCATAAACAGGAAGATCATCACAAAATCTATTGTTCCCAAACAATGCCAAGTGATCAAGCTCGAATAAATCCGAACTCGAATCACTAACTCCATCGTTGTCGTCATCATTGTCGTTGTCTTCGTGCTGAATTGAAAACTCATTTAAAACATTTTGTGCAGCCTTTGGTGGCAGTGGAGGTCTTCTATATCCATCAAATTCCTCGTCACAAATACTCTTGTGCCCACAAGGCTTCGAATCTTGATCAACAATCACACCCACGGGATGAAATCTGACCGTCCGTTGAATCCCATCTCTCATTTTGTCCTTTGATGAATAATTGCTAAAACATGACCTTGAATACGAGGAAGCTGATGAACAAGTTGATGATGAAACAGCTTTTGGGGAATTCAAATCTTGAAACCCTTTATTTTCATCAACTTTTTTGGATTTATTTTTCCCATTTGGATTAGTGAAAAGTGAGTTGATAAAACTGGTCAATCTGGCCCCTGGTGAAATGGGCGGCTGCTTAACTTTCTTCAAATTAGCATAAATCTTTGAAGCCCTCGATTTGGACTTCATCAAATCATCTCCAATTTCGTTCTTCTGATGATTTTGGTAATCATCGAACAGAGAACACTCCTCTTGTCGATTGCTTTCGCGGGTTCGGATTGCCTTAGGAACTAAGAAACAAGAAACCTTGGACTTTGTTTTGGAACCGAAGACTTCATTGTCTGAAGATGATAGTGCGCCAGAACTATCAGAAGAACTCGAAGTTGAGCTAAAGAACACCAACTGATCATTGTCTTGATCATTTTCGAAAAATTCTGGCACTAGTGATGGCCTCCGTCTTGATACAGCTTTCTGATGAACTTCTTTCTCCACCCATTTCTCAACCAAACAAGCCCTTGTGAAATTTCCCACTTCTTCATCTCCCACGCTGCTTTTGTTCCTGCTTTTGCCCCTGAAACCACTCTGTTTTAAAAGCGGTTTCTCTCCGTAAAAATCTTCTGATTTTTCTGTATTTCCATCAATGGAACGGTAAATTTCATCAAGAAGGGATGAGGAAAACGACGTCGTATGCTTGTGGCCCCCTCTGGGCTTGCAATTTTCCCCTCTGAGTGATTTTTCTCTACGATACATGTTGTATTGATTGATATGTTTAAGGTTCGGACAATTTTCTCAGAAGAAAAAGAGTGAAAGGGGAGAAAGAACGAAGACTGAGAACAAAGGGAAAGAAGTTTTTGGAGACTGCTAAAGAGAAAGTGAGAAGATAGAGAGGAAAATGGAACAACTTTGGCAAGAAGGCTCGAGGATGAATGGAGAGTGAAGAGGAGGGAGAAGAATATAAAGAACTCAGTGGGGTCGTGTTTGGGGGGTCTATATTTAGGCTACATTTAATTTCTGGGATATTAATGAATTTTCAAAACTTAAACTATAGTTTTATTATCCATAAAAGCCATAGGGTTCACAAAGACATTTGTTTCCTCCTCCATGCTTACTATAATAATGATATTATTTTGAATTTTTTATTACAAATGGTGTACCTCTTTGATTTCATTTCACATGAAATAAAGAGTTTTCAAAATATTGCTAATAAAAAATTATTTAAATCAACGAGAGTATGATTTTACTAGAACATAAGAACCATCTTAAACTATGCATTCCATTGCATACGAATAATTTTCCAATGAATGCTTTCACTCTCTATTCATTTGAAAAGTAACACATTAGAACCATTTTTCAGCTAATTGGATGGATAAGACATTATGGTTGTTTTCTTCATATCCTTATTTTCAAAACTTTTGAAATATATACTTCTCAAAATAATATTATTAGTTTGATTCCCACTAACGTGAAGGATTATATTTTTTCTTTGACTGTTGAGAATTTTTGAGTTGAGTTATTATTTGAATATTGTAATTGTCCATTTTTTTTAAATAATAATATTAGTTAAATATTCTCAACAAACTTTGCTATATGCTGTCTAGCAATACAAGAGAACAAGCACATGCACGTACAGGTAACTCTATACGTGGGAAAATATTACACATATAGAATTTATTTTCCATTAAAAAAAAAAAAAAAAAAGAAAGGAAAACAAAGACATGCATGGATTTTAGACGGCAGTGTTGTATATAGAGTCGATAAGAATTGAATTAATAATGGGGCCAACCACACTTTTTGTGGGGACAGAGATTCTCCTTTTGAATGTGGCAACTTAGTGGGAGGCCATTAAGCTGAATTTTTAGAATTTAGAGTCCGAATTAATGCATATTTTATCATCATGAAGTTATCATATATTTATATCTTGTAACTTAATGTAATTATTTATCAGAAATACAAGTTTGTATTCCTATCATAAACAATTAATTATTTACAATAATCAGGATGAAAACTAATTTAGTAAATAAATATTACTTTCAAAATTTAATGCAGGCATGAAATATAATTATTTTTTTATTGTTTAATTTTCCATGCACAATACATGTTAAAATAGTAGCGAATTTAAACTGAAGATGATCGATGAATTCTTGAGCCTCAACTGAGCTACGCGGCAGAAGGATTAGAATATTGGGACTGTGATTCCATGAAATAGATAGCAATAGAGTTGTACATGAACTTTCAATCTGAGCCATCCGTTTCTAATTTGGTAACCATTTTATAGTAAAGAATCTTTTCCTTATGGTACGACGCTCTGCAAATGTGATAGAAGATCTTGTTTTATGGGAATAACAAATTTTATTTTATTTTCAATAATTCCATGATGACCCTTGTCTATATGCGGAAAACACTTAACCCACTTATTAATTCCAGTACGCAATCAATTTTTGCAAGGACAATGTATCTAAAAGCAAAATCATCGTAATGAACACTATTTTCAGTATCCCATTCTCTAAGTTCAGCATACTTAGACTTTTTTGTCCTTTCAATAATAACCTTTCATCCTTAAAAATTTCTTTCTCTACAAATTCATTCTCTCAACTCTCTCTTTCCTTCTCCCAAAATTTTCTTCCTCTCACCAAAAATTTTCACTCAATATTTAAATTCAACATAAACCTTTTTCAAATTTTGATATTAGTATTCTAAAACTTATTTGTAATATTTATGATTTTGTATTTATAATTTTGTTAATAATCTGTAATTACAAACTTAAATCATGTATTTTTAGGCTTAAAAAACCAAAGAACAAAAACAAATTGAAAAGTATATATATTAATAGTTTACTATAATATAATATATAATCCTACATTAATAATATAATAGTATGTATATATAAATTAATAATATATTATGATAGTATATTAATGATATAATATATAATACTATATTAATAATATAATATGCATATGTATATTTTAATAGTATATTATAATATAATATATAATATTAAAAACCAAGAACAAAAAAAAAAGAAATTATATAGTCTCGGCAGAGGTTGCCGAGCCTTATGTGTGGACCTCGGCACAGGATGTGCCGAGGTCCTTTACTAGTGCTCGGCTGTGCCCGCCGATATGATATAATTAAAAAAAAAAAAAAACATTACACACAGCTCGATCATGTCGGCCGGGCTTGTTCAAGGCACCTCGGCGGCTCCGGTTGAGGTGAACATGAGGAGCTCACCTCCAAAAAAATAAAATAAAATAAATAAATAGAAGCTCAGCCACAACGGCCGAGCTTTAATGGTGTAACTCGACCGGAGCTGCCGAGGGTCACCGTTGGCCGAGCTTAAAAGACAACTTTGTTAATAATTTTGCGAACAAAAAAAGAATAGACTCGTTCATAATCTCAATGTATTTGGATCTCTTTATCGCCGAAATAGTTTTCATTTTCGTAATCCGATTGATTTATGTTAAAATTTAATTATGTGTTTAGATTTTAGTAGAAGAATATGTTTAGGAAAAAAATAGTTAAAAAATAGTGGAGAGAATTTTTTGGTAAAGAGAGAATTTTTTTGGAAGAGAGTAGCTAATATGAAAAGGATAAAAAATTCCAAGTGTACTGAACTGAGAGAATGGTATACTGAAAATAGCACTCCCCGAATGAACGACGTACCTTGAATTGCATTAATTGATATTTTTTCTCGAATGTCCCTATGGACTAGATAATATTACTTCAATATTATTGATGTGGTTATGCTTGAAATATACTTAAATACAATTCAAATGATTATAGTAACCTCAAGATCTACGTCCTTCGTATTTGGGTTGCGATCTGACCCAAATTCAATCCAATATGCAATCACTTGCAGGAACCATTTAGGAAAGGCCAAGATTACCCCTTAGGGAGCAGTATGGCTTGCTTATTACTGGAGACAGGACCTCCTATTTCATATCTTTAAATACATACTATGTGTATTGTATTTATTACTAAATATTTTTATAAGAAAATATTGCAAATCATGTACTCTTTACAAACTTGATTATACCCTGTTTTAGCATCGACTAAACTCATAGCAGGTTCAGATTTTGAGGATAATAGGCCCTTCTTGTTTTTGTATAGATAAGAACATAAATGTACATCTTCTTCTTCTTCTTCTTTTTTTTTTTTTTTTTTTTTTTTTTTTCAGTTTTAATATTTAAAGGTTCGGTGAATAGAATAGGGCTTTGGAGGGAATCTTTTATGTTTACTGAGTGTACCAAATCAATTAATTTTCATTAAATGTTTCAATTTTGGATAATTTATGTACTACACATTTTGCACCAACAATTTAGAAATTAAAGTAGCGCACATGGACGTACCAGCTTATTCGTTTAGCTTCCGTTGCACGTCCATGTTCCTCACCATATTCAACTACCAAATCAAGGTCAAGAATATGCTCCCATTTTACTCAACTTTTGTTTTAGTTTTAATTAATATAATCCGTTTATATTTTTTTCCCTAGAAATCTTAATGCGCAACAAGTATTTATTATCTATTATATACTTCTTATGATATTAAATCTTCATTTTAGAAATTATGGAAATTATTTGAAGATAATTGATAAATTGCTCTCTTTAAAACGAATGAACTCATTGATAGGCCTAGAATTTTTAGATTGGCTATAGGTAAATTATCTGGCCTTGCAGCAAGACGTTCGTTCAAAATATAATTTCCACCACATAGAATAGCATTTGATAAAATATTTGATCTTCAACTTCATTTTCAATATAGCTTATATGCATTAGAATACCTAAAATATATATTTCGCTAATCTATGCTATTATGATCAAGTATTTGTTTCGTTTTCTTTTTTCTTGGTTTCGAGAAATTACTCTTTTCACAAAACTATGTATTTTTCAGTATGTTATAAAATTCTCTTCCTATAAAATAACACAAGCTAATTACAATCTATATATGTTCAAACTTAGGTTTGGACATTGGATTGATCCAGGAAGTTGCTTTCGAAACAGGCCACATCATTAACAGTTACCGGAAAGCGAAATCTTGGTCTTAAGCTAATTAATCCAGTTAATGCAATGTTCCCCCGCACAAAAATAGCCCACTTTGCTGGCATTTTTGCCTCCATAATCCTTGTCAAGACCACATGCTTTTTCCTATTTTGGACATTCTAATGCTGACTCTAATTCAGACATTAGATTTCATATTTCCATGATGCATCACTTTCTCTTGCTGAATTCTGGTCTTAATGGGGTTTTCTTGATTCAGTCTACAAAACTATTCGTGCTTCTGTACTATAAAGCAACTGGACACTGCCTCTCTAATAATTAGGATTCATCTTGTTATAATTTTAGTATAAACAAAATTTATTTGTACTTTTAGAGGGTATCTAACTTAATTTTGTAACTATGGTTGTAAGCCAATTTAGTTGTGATTATTATTTTTCTAATCTATTCTCACGTTGCTCTTAATGGAGATCATGATAATGTGTTACTTAATTACACGCATTTTTACGGTACAAATTTATAAGTTATGCACAAAAGGCTGAAATAATTTTTTTCTTAGTGATTCTTTTATGTGTTGTTGATATTTTAAATTCTTATGATACGTGGAATAATTAAGTAATTTTCAGACAAGTACACTGATATACTACAAATTTATTTGTGATTTCTCATGTAAAGTTTAGATCAAATTAATTAAAGTAGAGAAAATTGTCACAAAACACCTTATCTTTACCTAATATGGAACTACAGGCCTAAAAGAATGCATTCCAATTTTTTATTTCTTATTGGTACCTTATGTTCATTTTACACATCAGAGCAACATATTTCGTTTCCCGAATTTATTTTCGTTTTATTATATTAAATATGAAATTTGTTGTTCTATTACTTATTTCACTTGCGGATTTACATCCACGAAAATACTTGTATATACATATATATGTTATAAATTGATCAATATGAGTTTGTTGTTAATATCAAAATAGTTAAGTAAATTATATAAATCCTCGGACTATTTTGTATTTTATTTTTCTCATCACTATTTTTTTATAATTTTAATTAATATAATGAATAATAAATATAGAAAATATCCAATTTACAGACCTAGTTCCCCATGGCACGTGGTCCATTGTCCAGGGATTGAGCAAGGGCACGTGGAATATACATTCTATAGGTGGGGCCTAGAGGCCCACCAGTGGTCGCTGACATCAGCAATTCCTAGCAGTAACATGGGTCCCACTGGTCTGTGAGACAGGACACGCTTGTCATGGGGAACATCTTTGTTCTGATCGACTGCTCCTGTTGCTTTTTTTCCTCATCCATTCAAAAACACAACATTTACCAATAATTACATCTTTTACTATATTGAGCTCTTGCACCCTTTTTAATTAGTGTTTTTCTTTTTTCTTTTTTTTTTCTTTTTAAATATTTCTTTTAATTTTACTATATTTGCCGCACTTCAACCCACGAAATGGGAATCTAGAAAAAACAAGTTGTTGCAATAAATTTTTCATTAATTATTATGACATCTGTGTATCTATATTTTAGCAAAATAGGTACTCTAAAATCTAAATTGTTTGAAGAGTCATATTCGCTTAATTATAAACTACTACTTTTAATAATTTTTTTTATATTAATAATATAAAATAATACAATTGTTGCAATATTAAATTTTATAGTTGCATGCCTTTTGCAATTATCTATATCTTAATATTCAATAGTATTGATAATATTTTAAGATTAAATCTATTTTGTTGATCAGTTCCAAAACTAAAAAGAGTGCATATGACCTATAAGCAGACTTAAATATAATATACCCTCCCAGTTAGTAACTATTCGCACTTGATTATAATCTATACTAACTATAAAACACCTTCATTCTTTTTATATGTTTTTGTTTTATATTTCTATGCAATATTTTCATTAGAACTATTATCACATATTTAAATTCCATAATTATACAAATGAACCACCGTTTAATTACTCACGACATATTCATTATTCACTATCATCACACTTCATATATAACTATATATATATGCACATATAAATTAATATATTATAATTATTTTATGAACACATGCATCAAATTTGTAATGTATACATATGTTGTGTATATACATATATATATATATATATATAATAGCGTGTGCCCCGTGCCATGCACGGTCAATCAAAATCAATTTTTTTGTTATAAAAAATATATCAAATATATAACAATAATATATTTGAAGGCTTTCATATGAGATATTTAGTATATGGCACAATTTTTTTATATACCAAAATTAATTTTGTAATATTAAATATGGATGAAAGTAAATGGTCATATTGAAAATTACTTATTTGAATTAATGAAAATTTTGATAATATAAAAAATATGAAATATAGAGAGTTTTAATGAAGTAAGCATCAATGTATTATACACAATAGAATAATGAAAATATTTATTCAGTTACACTATCTAAAACATTTTACATGCAATTTAACAATAAAGATAGAAATTAATACAGTCATATTTTTATTTATTATTTTATGATGTAGAATGACCTTTACTTCTACATAAATGAATTAAAAGAAATATAATGCTTAAAGACATGAAAATTTAGGGTAACATTTTGGCATACAGAATAATATATCACCATTCTCATGTCAAAAGTTATTATCTAATGTTTCATATTTAAAGTCATTAGTAAAATGTATGTTTAACATTTAATAAGTATATAACTGAAGTATCAAGCTAATAAATAGTTAGGTTTTGTACACTGCACAATTTTTTTATAGGGCTTTAAGTTATTTTTAATTAGGTAGAAAGAAAATACGGTAAAATTTGAGGATTATTTAGTAAAAAGATGACGACCATATATTAATATAAGCACTTATAAAATCGATCTAGTGCGTCAAAAATTATATTTTTTGCCAATTTCATGGGAAAAAGTAAGAAGAAAGTTCTTTAAACAAATCCTATTACTTAAGACATGATATTATATAAATTCTTTTGCTTGTGGGTATGAATATATAGTATTTGAAAATTAAATATATTTATTCTAAATATGCCATAAAATATTTAAAAAACATGTACTATAGAATCATATATGATTTTTCTTAAGAAAGAATTGAGTTATACATAACCACCCATACTTTATTGCAGATAATAATCAACAATTAAAACAAATTATCGAAACATAAAAAGTTATTAAATTCTCCCATTATAAAATCATTACGTGAACAAAAAGAGTATTCAAAATAAAAATAACATAAATAAATGATTATATAAATTGAATGAAATAATGGTTAGACATATATAAATATAAAAGATATAAAAAGCTAAAAAAAAAATCAATAGATATATAATAACTTAGGGGAGAAACATTAGAAATTAATATCTAAAAACATGTTCTATCAAATAAATTATCAAAATTAAATGAACAAAAATAAAATCTAAGATGTGAACAAACATATAATTATGTATTTAAATTTTTTATAAATAATTCAAAATTACAAAAAAAGGAAGAAGTGTACGATAGGTGGGAAATGTGGCAAGAGAAAAAATTTTCAAAATTAAAAAAAAAAAAAGAAAAAGAAGAAAGTAGTGAGTGCGCGCGTGTGTGAAGGCCTGTAAATGGGTAGGGTATTACCCTACCCATACCCATACCCTAAAATACTCATATAACAAGACCCTATATTCTACCCTACCCAATGGGTATTGAAACTCATAGGGTCTGTCAATTGGGTCTACCCTATTTTATCTAAGATCCATTGGCTCTATAAAAATAGGCATATCAATTCAGATATTCGAATATTGATGTTCTCATTATTCGGATGTGGATTGGATTAAATTTGTATCAAATGCTAAAAATAAATATTTGCATCTGCATTCGTCGAATATCGATCGGATATTCGAATATCAGATATTCGTTTTAATAGTTAGAAAGCAGATATAATGTCAAAACATTGGTATATCCATTATTCTCAATCTGAATAAATAGGGGGGCGGGGGATGTGGCAAGTGAAAAAATAAATAAATAATGTAGTGCGGTGGGAGTGATGGAGTAGTGGGTTGGGGTAGTTTTTAATTCTTTGTCAATTTTTATTTATTAAAAATAATTTAAAATTTTGAAAAATTAGATTGGGTCAAATTTGCTTTAATTTAAATTAATGACCGATCTCTTATATATATATATAGATAGATATATATGTATATTTATACGTGATATACAAAATTTAAATTTGAGAAAGTGGTGGCCAAGGACGCCCCACTACCCACCACACATGTTACTGCAAAGTTTAAATATTAATAAAAAAAATAAACAAAAATTGGATTGGTCCTTTTATAATGCACGAGACGTATCTTTATATACAGCATTACCTTATTGAGAAAGGTACCTTAGCAATCGAGCGTGAAACTAAACTAATGGACACGGATCGCAGTGTCTCCACTCTTTATCCTCTCTTTTGTGACAATTCATAAGAAGAATGGATTCTGAAAAATATGCAAAGCAAAACGACACAGTTCCGGATCCCAATAAGCATGTCTAGGGAAGTGATCAGGTGCTATTACTGTCTTATCTTGCATTGCTTTATATTTCTTAGCCAAACCATATTATGATAATCACCGCTTTCTAATTATGGATGATATGAAGTAAGTAGAGTGGGTGACCAAGATGACTTCTTAAATTAAGTTAATTAGTGTCCAAATATTTCAAGACTCGTATCTTCTTGTCAATCCAGTATAACCTAATTTAACTCGCTTGATAGATTATCGAATATGTATACATGGCATAATATTGAGACGCTAATGACTGATAAGATAGGACCACATCAGCCATGCACTATAAATTCCCTAGTTAATATTCATTTCATGAGTTTGAGTTCTATTCCCAAATTATTAATGAAGCGTTTTTCACAAATGAATTGATTAGATCCATTGGACTTTTTGAAATCAAGTATACCTAATTTATCCCATATGTGAGCATATGAGCACTTAAACTTGGCATTTACGTACGTACACAGTCCTTAGGAAAGCCATTTTAGCCTAATAGTATTTTTATTAGGATTCCTTATCTCAAAATAGTGTTTCATATTCTATTTTATATTGTATATGTCTAGTGTATTAAATATTTTTTTAAAAAATAAAAATTATAATTGCTTATATTTAATATGAATCTATGCAATAAAGCAAGGGATGAAGTATCAACTCAAATGAAGCATCGAAAGTGTTGGTGCCCATCCATGACCCATTTTAAATCCCAAGGCACCAGTAAATTTTAGGAGGAAGTAATGTCATAATCACTGAAAAGAAAAAGAAGGAAAAAGGGAAAAAGAAAAACAAAACAAAACAAAAAAAAAGAACTAGATATGGTGGTATCTTTTATTTCTGGGAATCTGACAGCAAATATGTTGTATTTATGTCAGTTGGGCAGCACTTTAGTTCCACGTGCATCCTCAGGACCTTTCACTTTCTTTGTCGTATTGTCATCACGTGCACTGCATGCTCATTCCTTTCTTCTTCCCAATGTTGCCCCTCACCCACCGTTTTATTATGGATATCTGTGCCCGTATTTGAACACTCTCTCTCCTTATCAAATTCTTTAATGTGCTAACATTAAATGCATGACATTGTTCTAATTTGTTTATTTCTTGAACTAGCAAGGATAATTTTGGAAATGTAGTTTTAGTCTTCATATCTGTTGGTTTGTGGTGCTATGCATCATTAGTATTTTAAGATTTGACACAACGGATACAATTGGTATTTTAATCATGATATTTTTGGGCACTTTTTTCCAAAATGGAGAGATATAGAGGCAAAATACAACTACCAGTATTGTCACCCATTAAAAAAATCACATTTTTTATCTATTAAAATCTTATTTTTGACACCCGTTGATATACATTATCAAAACAAAACAAAACCCCCATTAAAATGTTTTACGAATATGTGACAACATGACACTACATCAACTCGATCAAACCTCTACACTTATCTGATCATCATCAATATATATTAACAAAAGTTGATAATTTCATTTCATATCCTTCCATTCAAAGTTCTACTGCGCAAACATACTGTCTTTTGAACAAAAGTCATAACAACAATTGAACCACAAAACATTCAGCGTATAAGTTCAGGATGCTTCGCCTCAATGGCTCAATGTTCTGACTTGCTTCACGACCCATTCTCGAGGAGAATTGGGTAAACTTTTATTAAGAGCTTTTGGCATTAAATCCAAGTTGGCTATCAGTGCAAACTGCGCCTCAAACGGTAGGCTTAGCACATGTATATCCTTAACAGTTCTTCAATCTGAATTCAATCTCTGGACATCTACCAACTGATAAAGATCGCCTCGCCTTTGCTTCTCCAGTGGGAGGTTTGTTCTGAACATAGTAAAAAACTACTGTAAGTACTTAATCTCCTATGAAAAAAACTAAAGTGAAAAAAAGATCTATGTCGACTCGTTCCACCTCCTGAGCTCGATCTGGGAATAGTCGATTTCAGCAATGATTATAGCCTCATCATGTTCGGTGGTAGCGAGTACTTCTCCAAACTGTCCAAAATATATCAATTGTTATTAGTTAATCAACACCAATGATATCATGCTATTGGAAGTGTATGAACTAGTTTCAAATAATTAGTTCTAATGTTCATTTGTTTCAAGGGTGAATTTGGCTTGTGACAAAGTAACACTAGAATAGCACCCTACTGGTGCTCACAGGTGGGACCTGTATCCCACCTGTATTTCGGTGAATTGGGCTCGCAATAAAGTAACATTAGAACAACACCTTACAAGATGGCCCGGTTTTCTGAAGGTCTAATTTGGCCCGTGACAAAGTATCATTTTATCTCCTTCTTTATTGTTCTTTTGTTTTCTAATTAGACATTTTCCCAATTTTTCTTTCTCTTCACAGATTGACTTACAGGACCGATAAGTGTTGAATGGCCCCAAGCAACGTATCCAGCAGCAGCATCCCGAGCAGGCGAACAAGTTGCTACATATAACTGTCAAATATGTTGTCAATAAATAAACATCTCAATAAAATCAAAAAAGAACTATTAATTCCTCTATTCTCATCCCCAGACATGCACACAAACACGAGGATGTTAATTTAATTTTTTGTCAGTTCTAATCATTTTCACAGATGATACATGTGAAGCAACCGTGGATACCAATAAACCGAAAGAGACGATGAAATAATTGGGGTTCTTGGGAATACCTGATTGTCCACAGCCCTGCACACAATAGTGTATGATATCAGATGGTAAATTAGAGACTACATCAGTAATTAACTAAGCTAAAAACAAAAACTTAAGATGATAAACGACATTAATTTAGAACAAACTGCCTTTCTCTTAATTTTATCCCCTTGAGAAAAATTCACCCAAACCAGACAGGTGGATCCCAACTTATTTACTTAAATATGAAGATATTTGTCAATGTTGCCAGATAAAACAGAGCAGTCACGTACACCTAAGTTAAAACAAGTAATAAAAATGGAAAACAAGAAACTTTAGGTGTTTCCTCTCAAGAAATGTTTGTGAACTTATAGATTATTTGAAGAACTTTTTAATATCAGAACATTGAAAAAAAAAAATAAAGTTTAGAAAAATTAGTAATAGTTGAGAAAGTAACAATGAGTTAATTTGAAAATTCTCATTTTTTTTAACACGTTACCATTGAAACATACTATCATTTCCATATATTCTTAATATGAAAGAAATCTGCGTGGTAATTTCAACAAAATTACCTCGCCCTTTGCAGTAACTCCCAGTGCAAAGGTCCAGTAGTCATGTTGAATGCTCCAGGATAGCAAATCAATTGAGCACCTATCATTGAAGTTTCACCCTTATAAGCAAGAAATAAAAATGAATACTTGGAATAAATTTACGGCAGCCACTTAGTTAAGACATGAAAGCTGAGTTTTGATCCCCAAAAGTGGTTAGCATAATTAAAATACAGATGTAATGTATGTGCAGACAAGGAAACTAAAAGAAGAAAAGTTAATAGCAGACAAACCTCTTGCCGCATAGAGCATTGCCAGCTCTTGAAATCTAATGTCGTAGCAGATACCTATTCCAATACGGCCAACCTCTGCAAATAATGCATACTTTGCGTTGTCAGAGAAAGGGATAAGACATGCTATAATGGAGAACTTGATCGGCATTGTGTAAATTACCAATATGCCCGCATAATTTTCAAACCTAGATGTGTTACACACAACCCGAATTGAAATGGGCAAGAAAAATTTCACAAAAGTCAGTATTTTCTAATATTAAGTCCATCGGCAATAAATACCTGTGTCTACTGTGGTGGGGGCCGCCCCAGCCGTAAGAGTCTTGGACTCCTTGAAGGTAATCTTCCCAGGAATGTCGATATCAAAAAGGTGTATCTGTTATGAAATGTAATCACTAACAAGATTATACGCCTCATTTAAGTCTTTAAGATATGGGCTCTAAGAAAAATCATCAACAAAGCAGTATACACTTTTTCAAGTGATATTCTGTTGACAAACTGTAAGAGATTGCAGAATTTACTCCTGACATCCTGTGATTTTTTCCCCCCCAATTAATACTTGGATTGGAGTTCTGTAAAGTTAAGCTTACTAAAATATAAACCATTAAAGTTAACTATCTCAAGTTGTTTGAACTTTGAATGGTGTATTCATGGAAATATTAGAAATCTAAAACCAGAAATCACCTTACGGTGTTTAGCTTTCAGCTTTCCATCGGGTCCGAAGACACAGCAGGTATTGTACAACTTATCCCCACTTCGTTCTGGTATTGAACCTCCAATTATTGTGATGTTCAGAAGACAAGCAACTTCAGACAACATTGCTGTTGATGGAGATACATCAAAACCAGCATCGATATCCTCAGCATATACTGGAAAGCTATCATTTGAATATGGACTGTTCCATATTTCCTGACGAAAGAAAGTACATAATGAATGTCTCAAATTATAAGTCAACCACACTGTATAATGAGAAATGAAACATTTAATATGAATGACCACATCTACTATACATTGTCTTAGATTCATCATAACAACCTGTTTCCATCGATTGAGAACATATTACACGCAGAAGAGTATTCACTCTATTACATGCCCAAAAAAAAGTGCCAAAGCTTTCGAATGTTTTTGATTTTTTAGTGGTATTTCGAGAGCAGCAGATAAACTACGAATTCCGCAAACTCAAAGGCTAATACATGAGTATTCAGACATTCACAAATACATTGACTGATCGACGAATAAAAGAAACTTACAGGCAACACAACAAGCTTTGCCCCCTTCTCAGCAGCCTCCTCCAAGGCAGTTCGTGCATGCAAAATGTTCCTTTCTTTGTCAGCTGTCACTTTCAATTGGCATAATCCAATCTTAAACTACACAAACACCACTCAAAAACTCAAAATGTCAAAAAGAAATCAACTTTAAACTTACTCCACAATATGAAGAAAACCAACATTTTCCAATCTCTCTCTCTCTCTCACACACACACACACACAAACCTACAAGGACAATTAAAAAGATCGAATTTTTATCAAAAAAATAAAATGTCTACCACTTCATCTATTAAAGGACCAACACAGCAATCGAAAAACTCAAAGTGTCATAAAAGAAGATCAAATTCAACCTTGCTCCACAACGTCAAAAGAACCCACATTTACAATCACACAGACACACACACTAAAAAACACAAAAAAGAAGAAAGCTACAAGGACAATAAATAACTTCTATCAAAACATTAAATTTTTCTCACAATTTTTACATACCAAAGAATCCACGTCTGAAAAATCAAAAGCTTCAAACAGAGCATATAAAACAACAATTAAGCTCGAAAATCAGGAAAACAATACTTCAGT
>JACFYI010002305.1:312955-325510 GCA_014898755.1 Handroanthus guayacan
TATTAATCATATTCTAATTATTAAATACACATATCAAGTTTGCATTATATTTTATATTATATGAAATTTATATTCATTATTTTGTGCACACATATAGAGTGTGCAGTAAATGCTAGTTACCATAAAAACTCCAAATTTAGCTCCATCACTCCGTTCTTGTCAAACAAATCAAGATGTTTTAACAAATTTATAATTTGTACCACAAAATTGTAGCTGTAATTATTGGGGAATTTGAAATCAAATCTAAGTCAGAAAACATAGAAGTTGAACTATATACCATAAAAAACATCAAAAATAGTTTGTGCCAAATTGTTAGGAAATCTAAAAAAGAACTTGACCCCAAATCGTTGGAAAATTTGAATCAAGGATAACCACAAGAGCCTCCTGTTAATAACTTAAAAAAAGATTTTCAAAGGAAAATATAATAAAAAATCACCATTCCTTTCATGCCAAACAAGAACAAATTAAAATATTTTGACTAATTTATAATTTATACCATAAAATCTTAGGACGAAATTGTTGCAAAATTTGGAATTAAATTTGGGCAAAAAACCATGGATACCCTCGGGAAATAAAAATGCAAGAACATACACAAGTGTATAATAATAACAATAATAAAAAAATATTTAAAAGGGAGGAAAATAATGAGTTCGGAAGCTCACCTTCTCCCAAAAAGGATCATGGGTACAAAAAATCAAAGAGTGTAGGCAAGTACAATTGGCACAAGGAAAGGTACAACCCACAATGCAGCAGAAGGAAAAACCGTTTTTCAAAGCAAAAACACCCATTCTCAAGAAGCTTAAGCATTTAGGCGGGCCCCACCACACAAGAAGACAATTTAGTCTGCCTCTCTTGTGGACCCCACAAATGACATCATAAAATTAAGACAAAGTACAATATGTAGAGTCGGAAGTACAATCCATGAATGCATAAAAGTACTGAAACGACGTCGTTTTACAGGGCAAGTGGGCAAAAAAAAAAAAGCAAAAGAAAGATTAAACTAGTTCACGCACCGAGCTACTGTAGATACGCGCTTACACATTTATAATATAAATATATATAGTAATAATATATTCATATATTATACATGTCATACTTCGTTTTTTTTTTTTTTTTTTTTTTCTGTATTTTTCTTTGAGGGGTCATACTTTGTAATTTACATGCTAGTTTATAAGGCCCTTCTCAGGTACTTCAATTGAATAGAAAACGAGGATTAAATTTTGAACTATCCAATTAATCTCAAACAAACTTCTACAATTAATATGACTGATTATGTTTCTACTTTTTCATTTTTTGATTTTGTGTTTGGTGCCCTCGACTTATTTTCATTTTTATCTAACAAAATGTGATTGAAATAATATTTTAATGTAGTGATTTTATATATTATATATAATCCATCCCATAAACTATTTTTGAAAAATAGAAAGAAATTAAAAATTACTTTTCTTATAGAAACAATTATATTTAATCACTACATCATGAATATATCAATATACATATCTCAATAGATTTAAAGATTAAGTATATTAACAAAACACAAACAAGTTTATTACATGTTGAAAGCCTACAAGTCATGGGAATTGAACTTATAACCTTATGGTAAAATTATTATTTAACTAGTTTGTTTTATAATATTTAATTATTTTTTTAAGCAAACCATTCGAACACATGATAAACCCTTTATTGTTTCTAAGCGAACTTAGTAATATTGTAACAAGAACACACAAAAACCATCGAAAGCATCAAATCCAAATAAATCTGAAACAAAACCTTAGCAATCATCAAAGGCGTTGAGAACTAAAATCCACAATTCCTAGGAACAATCGCATTTTCTATCCTTCTTAGACTATAAAGCTTAACTCAAAACACAAAAATACTTCTCGGATTTTTCCTAAATATCAAGAAAATGGCTTCTGTTACGACAGTAGTTTGTGTTAGAGAAGTGAAACAAGAAGAAGTACAAGAATGGGATGAGAGCATGCCATTGCCTGGAGACATCATTGAAGGTGTAGCTCAGGATAATGCGGCTGATTATGATGCGTTTGTATCAGCTAAGGCAAAATCAGAGCTTACTTTGCAACTTGGGAAACTAAATCGAGTGTCTGAATATGTACTGTTGAAGGTTAGAAGAGGAGATAGCACGGTTAAGCTGCGAGCGTGTATTGTGGCAGATCGAAATGTGAAGATGCAGAAGAAGTTTACGGTTAGAGCTGCGTCTGATGAACGACATGTTGCTGTTCTTGCGGATATGACTTTCGAGGAGTGTTTTGAACTTCAGGGTAGGTTACGATACATTTCAGAGGGCATTTGACAATGCTTTTATTATCTGCTTTTTAGCTTTTAGCCGTTGAAAGGTATTTTATAAAGTAACATCTGTTTTTTCTATGATGAATTTAGGTTAAAATGGGTGTTGTTTTGAGATGTTGCTTCAGTTTTCCATAAAACGTGTTATAAAAAGAATACTATGTTATCGTTATTGTATCACTTGAAAGCCAAAATACTTCATTCATTAGATACAAGAAAACTGTAGTAAGATAATAATTAATAACATTGAAATGGTAGAAAATAACTTACTTTTGCGGACAACCTCTATTATTTGCTTCAGCTTTTACGTTGCATGGATCTATGTATTGACAAATGTATTTTGATCCTGCAGAGATGAGTAGAAAAATAGTGAATTTGGACTTCAAGGGATTTCGTAGGAAGGGAATCCCATACGATTGGAAACTTAAAGTGGGCTCGTATCTGCCTGATCATCGCTCCACAGTCGTTAGTTCCATTCTGTTCATGCCTCGAGCAAAAGAACGAATCACTGAACTGCTAATAAGTAGGGCAATGGCGTGGTTCTCTGCAGCAGTTTCTTCTGGGATTCCTCTAGTCTTCGTTAACATCCAAACTGAGCAGATCATCTCATCGGTATAATTCTTTTAGGCCTAGCGCCTTCATATTTCTTTTTGTTGTTTAGAGGTTCGACTGAATTTTTGGGATTCTATATGTACATGGATGCAAACCAGATGAGACGAATTGAGTCTTAACCACCTGTTCGAGCTTGAGTTTGAGCTCAAGTTAAATGAACCAAACTCGAGTCAAGTTGACAAAATGGGTCTCAAGTTCAACTAAAGCCCTTGTTCAAGTTCAACTAATTCGGCTTATTTGAGTCGAATTTGTGTATAGGCTCGAGTCCAAAATCTAGCTGAAGAAGTTTTATTATCTTATTTTGTTCAAAAAATTTAACTGTTTTACAAAAATTTCTTGAATTAGAAGAATTGCAAGAACAATATATCATTTATAATTATATACACACAAATTTTTTAGCAAAATTATGGGTTCGACAGTCTATGAACAAAGATTTTATTTAACTTGAATCCAACACAGAACATACACAAGCCAGGCTCAAATTCGAGTTTTCGAACTTTGTTGTGAACAAAATTCGAGCCAGTCAGGCTCATGATTAAGCTTGATTGGTTTACATCCTAATTTGTACAGATGAACTAGCTCGGTTCGTTTGCATCTTTTACATAATTCTCCTTTTCTAATTACATGGTATTTTCTCCGTGAAGGAAAGGAACCACGCAACTGGAAAAGAAATGGTCCGGAGCAGAGAAAACAACAGCAATACAAATACAATTGTGAACATCGTCCAAGGCATAAGATTCTGGTTTCTCCCTGGCGTTGCAGAGATTTCATTTCAACTTTTTCCTGAACCCGGAGAATCCAGATTTGGAATGGACATCAAAAGAAACGAAGAGGTAACTTTTGATCTTTCTCACAAGTTTGAATCAAAGGTATTTTTTCTCATAAACTTTCACATGAATTTGTTCCAAAACCGTGTTTTACAGGGATTCATCTGTGTTTACTCTGTGACGGAAGATTCAGCTGCAGATCGTGCTGGATTAGGCGATTTATTCGATCAAGCAAACAGAACGCATCACCTTCTCGTGATCTCTAGGCTTCAAGGGAAGAGTTTGATGCCTTCAATCGTTGATTCTGAAGGTTTAATCCACTGCTGCGACAATGCTGATATTAAGGAAACACTTTCATCGGCGATGGAGAGATCGGAGAGCATTCAGATTCATATTATGTCCTGGCCTAATCCGACGGTTCCTGCTGCTCCATCATCATCTGCTGCTGCTACTCTTCAGCCTCCAAATGGACAATAACTGTTACTATTTTTCTACGTAATAAACAAATTGTAGAAACTATGAGGAAAATAGAAAACTAAGTATCTTGCTCCAGCAAGAATTGGTCTAGATTATTCACCTTGATTTCAATCTTCTGCCGTCGTGTTTGAAATCGATTGTGACAAGTGTTTATGATAATTAGCTGAAAGTTCTTTTTAAACGTTTAAAGACACTGCTACTGCTGTAAATTCTCAGAAATTAATCAACAACACTGAAGAATCTCATAAGAAAAGGGTGTTTATGAGGTGTTGTAAGTAATTCTTAATAAAAGTAATTAATTATAATTCCAAACACCACCCTTTTTTTATTTGATCACCATGCATTATTTCATGATTTATGAACACCAAGTACTTGCGATCATAATATGATTTTCCCAACTTTTAACAAAAATAAATGATTGTATATTTGTATAATCTATTGCAAATACTACCTACATATAGTGCCCACTTGCAGTCTATAGTGAACTTAATGTAGTCTCACTCTAACTTAAACGTTGATTCTGTTAATTTTGTGTCTTGAATTTTTATTTTAATTTGTATCTGAATTGCGGCACGATTCGAAAAACTTGCAGTGCGACCCGAATTAACAAAAAAAAAAGGGAATCAATGTTGGGCTCCAGGCTTGGGCCTGTAATTGTAGCTTGTGCCCAATAAGAATTAGGGAAACTGTTGAATTTTTCAAAAGAAATTGTAATTGAGATCAGTTATATTCTTCTTCTTTGAATAATAAGAAAAACTCTCTCTATTCTTGCCCCGATGGAGTAGGCTGATTTTGGCTGAACTTCATTAAATCCTTGTGTTATTTTCTTCTTCTGTATTATTTGTGTGCGTGATTGTGTGTTAATTTAACCCAAAATTCTCATCAGATTCATATATTGGGATTTCTCTAAATAAAAGGGATCAAGTTCAATCTAAACTTGAAAATGCAAAAACAATTATGAGCGATGTACTATATAGTAGACCTAATTTAGTGTCAAACTAAACGTAAACATTGATTTGTAGAATGAGATATGCTCTAATGGAAAAGATCAAGTTTGATCTATATTAGAAGATACATAAATGATTAGAGTCGTTAGATACGATCACGAAAATCTCAATGGCTCAAGATAGTAAAGATAAAAAATATAAACTTCGAATTTCAAGTCAATAAACACGATAATAAATATTTAGATCGGCATCATTAAAATTAATATATTTCTCCTATTTATAAACTCAATTGAGGACGTGTCATTTGTCCATAATGTCCACGTAGCTAATTAATGCCATGCCAAACGCAAAGGGTTTAAACAAATTAAGACTATCAAGTACTGTATGCTTATATGCTATGATGTCTGTTTATGGCTTAAAATGGATTAGCTGGATTATATTTTTATTATTATAATTAGAAAGATAAGCAAAGTTCGAAGTGTGACATTGAAACCATACTTTGTCCCTAGTAGCACGTCACCCACAATTATTAGAGCATCTTCTAATTAAAAATTGCCTCCATAATGAATACTTAAGCCCACTAATGACCTGCTAATTAACTTTAATTTATTTCATTAGTTTACCTGGTTTGATCTGGCAAAAGTAAAGAATTAGTAAAGATGCTTTTAGAGATAATAAAATTAAATGGTTCTTCAACAGTTTAATTACAACATTAAAAATTGAAATCATATGTGACTTGTCTGAACTTTGAACCAATACAACATTAAAAAGAATAAATAGAAGAAACGAGGTGGATTAAATTTTGGGCTTTTTTTTTATGCTTTTTTCTGTTGTAAAGAAGAAATGCTTTAAATGGTCCCAAAAGTTAATGAAAGTTCAAAGTGCAATGGATAATTCTTATTTACTAAGAAAAGATTTCAGTTGAACCATTTTCTTTAAAGTCTGGTAAAGTGTAACTATTAGAAAAAGATTGTTCATTCACCTAATGTCCTTCTCATCACATTGCTACAGTGAAATGGGAGGGGGAAGAAGTAAAAAATAAAAAAAAATAGAAAAGAATCTTGACGCATAAATGAAATAAAATTCACACTTTTACTTTAAACGAAATTGTTTTCTGCTTGATTATGTCATAGATGATGTCATTTTCATTGTCTGGTTTTTCTTGTACGTATTTCCCCCACAAGAGCTGACAAAAGTAATCTTATTCAAAACATCTATTTTGTATTTTTCTTCTGCCTTTTAAATTTTATTTTTTAAAAGTTTAAGTAGTTCTTTGAGTTTATAATTCCATAAGAATCTTTATTTGGGCCTCTCCTTAATCCCTTTCTTGATGTCAACTATTTTTCCCTTTTTTTTTTTTTTTCAAATAACATTACAGAGGCAAGTTTGATGATTAGAGCAACTCAAATCTTGAATAAAAGTGCCACCTTTTGCCCTTCACAACGCAATAGCATTATCGCAATCATAGGGGTTGGTGTGTCTTTAAAGTCCAAGTTTATTACAGGGTCAGGGCTCATTTATCCAAAATAAGAGTGTCCATTTTCAAGAATCCAAAAGAGATTAGAAAATTAAATGAATCTTGGCTGGTGGCTATTTTTCCTTTTCTTTTTTAATGATTTCTCGTTTGTAAATTAGTGGGGTGGTTCCTCTTTCTCTTTTGTCATGAGTTTTGAGGAATGGTTAACTTCCATTCTCTACCTTCAAAAGCCAAGAACTAAACATGGGTTCTTGTCCATGTTCCCAAAGAAAATAAGCATAGGTTCTTGTCGAAGACAAAAGGGTATCTTCGTAACTACATCGTCCCTCTAAAGGTTTCTTTTTCTCTTTGCTTTTGTGTTATTAGCATGGTTTATCCGCGTTTTAGACTTAAATTTTTTATATTTAGGTATATTATCTTTCTGCAAGGTACTAATTTTGTTATGAATTTTGATCGAAACTATTTCTTTGCTTCTGATAGTGTCTCAGTTACAGCATTTTAAGCAGGCAAGTTCTCATTTTTAATTCTCTTGCTGCTCAAGATTGTCTTTTCTTGGTCAAATTCAGACATTTTTACATATGTTTGGATAGACTGCCGTAGAAAACTCGTCATTCTTTTGCCAGAGAGGAGAGTTTCTGGCAGTACATCAAGTCCCTAAACATTCTTATGTTTTTTAATGTTGTTATGTAAAATGGCTGTCAGTTGACTTCCCGGGTGTTTTGTCCTTAATGTAGTGCGCTAGTAAATGCTGTGTAGTGATAGATAACGATCAGGATGCCGGAGATAAGCATTCCAATTGCAGTACTGCAACTCAGCAAAAGTCAACCAAAATTCTTAGCCCTCAGTTGGAGGATGATCAGGCTTGTCATACAAGACTATTTGGGTCGATCTATTTGTTTCTGGAAAACCAGATCAAAAGTTAAGGCTGTGTGTCAGCTAGATATAATGAACGTCTTAACTTGAAATCAAAGGACACAATCAGGTTAGATGGGGTGCCCAATGAACATCGGATCCTCCGATGCTTAATCTAGTAAGGTCTTTGGATAGGAAAGTCCAGGCCGGATTTTCAGGTCATATGTTAGAGTAGTGAATTTATGAAAAGCATACATTTGCACTCTGACTGGAGTATTTCTTTTCTGGGGCTGGCATGGACCAATTTTGTTAGATTGTGATGCCTGGATAGCTTCATCATCTGCATCCACATGGCCCTATCCTACAGTGCGGGGCGAGCGTGTTATGTATGTCGGGTTGTTTCTCGGCCAATTAACATAAAAAGATGCGGACCCTCTGGAGTGTTTGGGCATTTTGGCAAAAGCTTAGGGATAAACGGGTCATTTTAGCTACTTACCCCATATTTAGGACTAGAAAATCCTGCAGAAATGTTGTCATGATGTGAGTGCTTTGTTTATCAGCCCAAAATTCCTTGTTATACATCTTGAATCATAACTACCTCTAGTTAATCGCTTTTTTGTTTTAATCTTTTCATGTCATATTCTATGGACACCCCATATTCATATATTTTCTTAAATTGATTTGTTGTCGCTTCTGCAAAACCAGGTAGATATTTAATCAAGAACAGCTCTCTGATTTGTTGTTAAAAGATCAAAGCTTCAACTTTACTTGGTAGTAAAAGGAGTATGAAGCATTATAGGATGCAAAACTTATCCAATAAAGAGACTGATCGAACCACTGCTGATTCATATGCAACCTTGTTCGGTAGTCGGTCATCTTTGTGGTTCTCCACCAAACAACCACAGCAGAGTGTGGATACTGAGCTAGAAAACATGGCAGGACACCATTATCATGTGAAATTATCAGAGGCTCAGTATCAAGAACAGGATTCCTCCTCGACTCTGTCATCCGAAAAATCTCATCATGAATCAGCTACTTCGGTTAGAAGCAACTTTCACGCGCAAAATATTTCGTTTCAGCCTGGTAATGTTGAGCATCCCCTGGCCTACTCTCTTCCTTCCCCCCAAGTATAATATCCTGTGACTTCTCGATTGAAAACGACTTGGAGGGTGTTTGCTGGAGATTTTGCTTTTTGCGAAGTAAAAAGTTCTAGATGATTGTCGAGAAAGTTGTGGCAAAAATTGAGAGTGTATGAAAATAGAAGTTAAAAGTACCACAAAGCGGCTGGAGATTATTGCTTTTAACTTTTAACTATCTTCGGCTTAGCTTTAGAGAATTAGAAGCTCCACTTCCAAACACTATAAAATAAGTTAGTAACTAAAATTCAGCTCAAAGTTGAAAAGCACTTTTCAATGTTGTTGCAAAAACCCCTTGATACTGTAGTGTATCAATGATGAGATGGAAGAACAGAGTTCAATCCCTTTCTTTCTTTCTTTCTTTTTTTCTCCCTTTTTTTAATACTTTCTTTTAGCATCCTAAATGTGGCAAATTTTTTGCCGTATTATGGAGGAAGAATTGATTATGTCCTCACTAGGCACTGCTATCCTTATTTAACAAATCAGTCCTTGTAACCTTTTTCTATGCGTATATGATAGAAATATGAAACTGTTTACTTAGACTGTCTCAGTTGTCCTCTTTGTCGAGAAACGTACTCTTATGAAAGGATACGGAAACATATCCATGACTGAGTACTGATTTCTTGCTTATACACCTTCAAATCTTCTTGGTAATGATATGGAAAATTATATAAAAACTTACCCTTTATTTTGTCAAATCAATAAAAAGTTCTTTATACAGGTTCCTTCGAAAATTACAAGAAGAGAGGGGAGGATTACTTGAGCCCGTCTCTGCCAAAAGCAGATTGCGGCAGGCATCAAGTTCAAATGGAACATAATCCATCATTGGTTAGTTATCTTCCTTCTCAAAATTTGTAAACAGATTCTTGCTGAAATTTCAATACTTATAATTTGACTTGCAGGCTACCATATCCTACCCTTTGGCTGGATCTTACTTCAGCAGGATAACAGCTGCTTATGAACCAAATGCTACTGTAAATACCAAACCATTTCTTAATGTCGCATTCTTTCTTCAAGAAATCTTGCTCTCTCACACAACTATTTTGGAAATCTAACCAGGTTTATCCTGTGGGGATTGAGCCAGCAAGAATTGTACTTCCTCTTGATTATGCAGAAGGCATCCCGATTTATGTTAATGCAAAACAATACCATGCCATTCTCAGACGCAGACAAACACGAGCAAAACTTGATGCTCAGAATAAGTTGCCCAAATCAAGAAAGGTAATTTGTAGCCTCTATTACCTTCATTTTTTCACAAGTAGAGATTCTGATTCTCTTACTCCAATTAGTCGATGCATATCCTGATGGAAAACTTCATATACGGAGTTTTAACATACAATCAGTTGACTCAACTCAAGTTCTTACGTAAATTGTTAGACAGTTTTACTTGAACATGGTGAATAACACATATTTGGGCTCCCTTAATTTGATAGGTGGCAGATGTACAACTATATTAAGGGATAATTATCTCAACACCCCCTACAATTTGGTGTAATTACTGAAACATCCCCTTGTTGCTTAGGAAAATACAATAACACCCCTTGCCGTTCGACTAATAGGGGGTGAACTCAGTAAATATGTTAGATTTTTAGGAGTCTTCTATGTTGAGTTAAGTTTTTCGTTAGCAAGGAGTGTTATTTTAATTTTCCAAACCATATGAGACGTGTTGAGTTAATCATCCCTGATACTAATATGAGAGTCCATTTCATAGATAATTACTTGCATTACTCACATATCTTCATTGTTGTAGCCATATCTTCACGAGTCCCGCCATCGTCACGCATTAAAAAGGGCTAGAGGGTCCGGAGGACGCTTCTTGAACGCGAAAAACACACAACAAAAGAAGACCTCACCCCAAAAATACGATAAAAACCTCTCTTTACTGAGTACTTCTGAAGCAGAGATTCAGCACTCTGAGAGCAACAGCTGGGGGGCATCAACAACATCTGGCTCCGATGTCTCTTGCATCTTCAACAACGATGATGTTTTTCATCAACCCGATTTGAGGGTCTCGATCTCTTCGTTAAGCATGGGTCCCACAACTCCTATTGGGGCACATTCACGTCGAATATCCATCGACAGATGTGCACGAATCAGTAGTGTGAGTTGATTGTGGTTATATCTCCTATGGTTAACCGGCAGATCATCCTTGGCTATTCCATACTGCTTTTGCGGTATTTGGAATTTAATACCTTAGCTTTTGTTTGGCAAACTAACGCAAATCTGAACTGGTTCTTTGTGTAAGACTTCGAATTATGCTTGTGTTCTTATGTTGAACGATATTTAAGTTTTTTTTTTTTTTTATTTCAATCTGCAATCCATGTAGCTAACACATTATGCATTTATCTTTTGTGCTTCTTTCTTTGATAGTAGCAATCCCAATGAATGCACATGTAATTGACTGGTTTTGTTTTCTAAATATTTTTCCGAACATATTTCGGGAAGATGACTCTGTCAAAAATTTTGGTGGATAATGTAAAGCGCGTGTTCGAATTGTGTAGAGGTTCTGTAAGATAGGAATCAAATTTTGCACGAGAATTATGTCTTGTATTGTTTTGGCCCTTTTGAGATATGTCAATTTTTATTGTAGTTGTCAAATCAAGTCGAATTTGATGTAGGTAACAAATCAGGTCAAATTTTATATGGTCTACGGGTTCAAAGTGTGACTTAAAAGTGTCAGTTGTGATTAAATGGATTATAATGATAGTGAAGTAATAATAATAATAATAATAACAAAAGTATATGTATGTATTAGAGTAACATGTATACATACGTTGGGGATGGAGGAGAAAAAATTGTCCGCGGATTCACCACTCACAAATTTGAGAGTGTTATAAAGATTGAGTTTGGGTTTTGTGATTGTTTTTCTTTCTTCTTTTTATTCTTTTCTTTAGGCATGTACCAAAAATATCATGAAATCAAATTTGGATTCATTTTATGTACCAAAAAACGATCCGAAAATAAAATCAAACATCCCTAGTGTTGTGAAATTTCTTTAAAATCCGGCCTCCTTTTGTTTGTAGTTCTAATTCATACCAATGCGTGGAAAGTCTAGTTTTGAGCAAAGTTGCTTGCTCAATATTGCCAGGAAAGTCTAGTTTTGAGCAAAGTTGCTTGCTCAATATTGCCTTTACCAATTTTAGATAAAAACAAAAAGAAAAGGGGGCCCAAGGTATTAAATCCATACCGTGGTCCCTCGTCTCCTGCCTAATGGATAAATCTCATAATCCTTCCAGCAATTCCTAGAATACCCCACTTTAACAACAAAGTAAGACCGTATCATGTGAAAACTTCTCAAATCCCTTCATGTTAAACAAGATAATATAAGAATTCCATGATCTGAAAAGAACCATAAATATGAAATATGTGAATTTTGAGATCAAAATTGAATCATGGTGATCAAACATCTTAGTCCCAGAAGCTTCAACCGTCTAGATTATATCACTGGAACCAGTAACACAACCAGCAAAGGAAAACGTTAACATGCATTTCTACATTTTTACAAAATTTACATCGGCGTGATATTAGGCCGGCCAAGAAAACCAGCTAAGGATTGATAAAGGGGTCGAAAATACAGAAAACATTTCTTTACCCCTTCTACTCACCCATCCTAAGACTTCTTAACTCGTAGGTTTCTTGATTTTTAGTGGAGAGCCGCTTGAGAAACTCATAGGTAGTGATCATAGTCGTTGCAGACATTGACATTGAAGCCCATCTCGGTCCTAGCCCTCTATAACAAGCTCCCAATCCACCTTCTTTCACCAAGTTTCTCACGGTTTGTAGAATCGTTGGTGATCTACCAGGGGCACTTCCTTCTCCATCCAAAACTTGCAACCTCGTTTTGATTGTATCAAGTGGCATTGTAACCAATGCAGATGCTCCACTAGCCATAGCGGCACTCAGCCCTTGAACTGCCACCACAGCCTTCCCATCTGGCCTATAACCACCACCATTGCCGTTTTCATTTTTCTTGCAGCAATAAC
>JACFYI010002305.1:325610-340167 GCA_014898755.1 Handroanthus guayacan
GCTTAATGGATTTGGGGGAATTTGTCCGAGGGTTTTGAGGATCAGATGAAGTGGACACGTGTCGGTTTGTGTTTCGAGAACAATGTGACCGATAGCATTGGGATCGTGATGGGCTGCGGGCTGATTGATTTGGTGCAAACCTGTGGGTTTGATTTACTGATCCCAGTGGGCTTTGACGCCTGTATCTTTGGAATCTACAATCTTGTGGGCTGATGAGGAATTCATATGTGTACTTTTTGGTACTTTTAAAATTGTTGTTATTATTATTATTATTATTATTTTAACAATGTTTACATAAGAGTTCTTTTTAGGTAAATAAGATAGTTATTCCTTTATTCTTTATCATTAATATTCTTCTTCTTTTCCTTTCTTTCCTTTTCTTTTTCCTTTTCTTTTTCATTTTTCATTTTTTTTTGGTTTTGTTATTTTTTAATTATAAGGAGAGGACTCATAACGAGCAATTACGTGGAGCATAGATGTCAAAAATCCATCCTACTTGTCAAACACATACGATATACGTCCACCGACGTGGCCACCCCTTCCCTCCCCATGCCTCCACGTTTCACCCATGATCGCCACCTTCTTCAGTTCTTCCACTTCTCCAAATTCATATAAAATGGTTATTAAGCCATTCATACGTCCATGTTCATGCATGCATACGTCCATACATACGTCCATACATCTGCCTTCTTATCATGTGTTGTGTTGTATTTTATTTATTTTACCGTTAGCTTATTTAAATTTGTTTAAACTTCTGGTTTAGGTTCCAACGGCTAGTTGATCAGTTTCTTGTTTTTCTGATTTTCATTTGTGCTGCCCCTCTTTATATATAGGGGTCTGTTTGTAGCTTTATTAATTTTAGATAGATAATCTGAAAACTCTTTTTTATTCAACTTTCTCCAAAGTTTTCTTGTTTACATCAATTCAAAACTCCACTGGAAGTCACAATGGTTAATTAATTACACCTTCATCACCACAAACAAATCTCAAACCTATTCTACACAAACAAATCCAACAATGGAAGTAGCTTTAAGTGACATGGGTTTAGACAGCGCCATGATATCAGCTGTCCACGACATCCTCGATTTCATCGACGACGGCAGCACCGCCACCGACGAGAAGCCCCACCACCCATCACGCGCCTACATACGAGACACTAAGGCCATGAAATCAACTCCGGGGGACGTCATCGAGCTTCCCGATTCTTACAACTTCGTGGTCGACATGCCATGGTTGAAAAGGGACCAAATCAAATCCACATCGAAGACGGCAACGTTTTGGTGGTGAGCGGCGAAAGGCGGCCGCGGAGGGATAAGGAAGAAGGAGTAAAGTATTTGAGGATGGAAAGGAGGTTAGGGTAGCTGTTGAAGAAGTTCGTGTTGCACGAGAATGCCGATATGGAGAAGTTATCGGCGGTTCTAGAGGATGGAGTGTTGACGGTGGCGGTGGAGAAGACTCCACCATCGCAGTGAAAAAAGCCGAAGGTTATTGCAGTGAAGGGAGGCAGCGGCAGCGCGCAGCACGGTGGAGCAGAGGAGGCGAAGCGTGGTAGAGCGGAGGAAATGAAAACTAGTGATTGGCATGAAAGTGAAGGAAGCCATGGAGATGCTGCCAAACAGAGTAGCTAAATCAGTGTAAACAAAATACGGTATATAAAGAGAGATACATGCAGTATATATGTGTGAGAGATTGTAGCATCACATGAAGTTGCATGCATATGGTTGCGGTGGTCGTTTTTGTGCTTGTAATATGGTGTAAATCGCAGAGAATGTAATCAAATTTGGGCATAATGTGTGGGTGTATAAGTCTATCAGTAGGATCCGTTATTATTTTTAGTATAATTACCGCAATACCCCTTATGTTTTGCAATAATTATTAAAATACCTCACATAATTCGAATCATTAAATAATTATAATTGTAATCCATCTATTACAATTAGATTCGTGAACTTCTTATTGTTAGAATATTAGGATTAATTTTATTTTATGATTTAAGGAGATGTTAATTATAATAACAAGTTAAGGATTAACTTTATTTTATGATTTAAGATCTTAGTTGTAATACATGCGTGTCATGGTAATTAATTCTCTGAACTACAATGGCCATTAAGATGATGATAGCCTTTTTTTTTTAAGTAAAACAATTAAACGTAAAAGTACCTTTATATTATTTTTAATATTATTGTAATTCAATATTTTGAACTCAGATCACCACAAGCCAAGTGATTGTTAAATTTTCAAACTACAATTTTTCCGACTAGAAAATTAAATGCAATTCTCTGAGAAAAATATAAAAATAAATGACACGAAAATCCGATGGCCCCTCCGCGCCACGTAAAATTACCAGAACCTCCTAGAATTTAGAAACTCTCCGTTCTCTCCTCGCTTTCTGTATCCCTCCAGAAACTTCTTCGCCCTTCTTCCTTCCCGAGTATAAATGGCGACCTCAATATTCCCACTTCCATCAAACAGATACCCACATTCAAAAACATTCTTAAACAGCAAATAACAACAAATAGTTTCCCCCAATTTTCCAATTTGAGGCAATGGACATCAGATTCCTGGGATTTGATTCCCCACTTTTGCACACCCTCCACAACATCCTTGACGCCGATGATTCCGACAACAACAAATCTAACAGCGCGCCGACCAGAACCTACGTTCGCGATGCTAAAGCCATGGCGGCGACGCCGGCCGACATCAAAGAGTACCCTAATTCCTATGTGTTCGTAATCGACATGCCTGGGTTGAAATCCGGCGACATCAAAGTACAGATCGAGGATGATAATGCCCTTCTCATCAGCGGCGAGCGCAAGAGAGAGGAAGAGAAGGAGGATGCGAAGTATGTGAGGATGGAGAGGCGAGTTGGGAAGTTTATGCGGAAATTCGTGCTTCCGGAGAATGCAAACACGGATAAGATAACGGCGGTTTGTCAGGACGGAATACTGACTGTCACGGTGGAGAAATTGCCGCCGCCGGAGCCGAAGAAGCCGAAGACTGTTGAGGTTAAGATTGCTTGAGAAGCGTGCATTTGGAAATGGTTAGAAGGGAGAATTGCGACTATTTGGAATGATTTTGGACCGTGCAGCAGAGAAGTTTGTGTTTGTCGTTGTTACCGGTTCTTCTTCTTTTTTGTAATTTGGTTTTGTTATTATTATTATTTTTCGTTTTTTGTTTTTTGTTTTTGTTTTTAATTTTAATCCCTTTCAGTAAAGGGGGAAGCAGGCGAAGACTTGTATGAGTTATGGTTCTTCGGTGTGAATTAAAATACTATGAATACTATTTTATTTCAATTGGTGCGCATATTTGACAAGTGCTATACGGACAACAATGAGAGAGACAGCATTGGTCCACGTTATACTAGGAAAACGCTTCGAAACCTCCTATATATTGCATGGTTGGTGCTAAATGGTCACCTTTTACGAAACGAAGGTTACTTTAGACAATTACTACATAACTAACCACCTCCACCAGCCCTTAGTTCTCTCTCCTTTGTTTCTCTATGTGAACCCTAACATTCAAAAAAAAAAAAAAAAACCCAAAATTAACTCTATTAATGCAAAGGATTTTGTTAATAATAATAATAATAATAATAATAATAATAATGTTATTAATTCATTTAATATTAGTAATATTAATATCACTAAAAAATTATTATTATTAATCATATTATTGTTATTAATTTTATATAATATAAATGTTATATTATTTAACTTTAAAAGAGACAGAGAGAGAGAGATTGGGCCGCCAAAAGGGGGTGGCAACCGAATAAAATACCACCCCAACAGTGGCGGTAACAATTTAACATGCCGCCACAAACGCGGCAGTACACATATCGAAAGCCGCCCTCAACGTTGCGGCATAATTTAATATTAATTCCGGTGGATATGGTTCCGTAACTCAGCAATGCGCAAAAAACATCAGTTTTCATCGGTTTCTTCTTCTTTTTCCTTTTTCTTTTTTTTTCTAAATAACACATAAAAACAACGCAAAAATGTAAAAAAGTGAATTAAGATAATTATCTTATGAAGATTTTACATTTAATGAAAGATTTCTCGTTCAGATATTGAGAAAAAGAGGTGACAATTTTTTATTTTTTATTTCTTTTGGATATTTTGAATGTTAGGATTTAAAGAGGATAGAAAGGAGAGAAAACTAAAGGGGTGGTTAATTATATGAGGATAGGAGTAAAATTGTTTAAAATGACTTGCATTTACTAAAAGGTGACCTACGTTAGCGAATTCGAAAATTTTTCAAACATTCTCATATACCTACCACATGCGACTCTTTGGATCATATGGCTTCTAGTCATACTATTTTAAATAAATGATAATTTGTGATACAACAAATAAATTAAGGATACTTGATACCGGTATCAAAATAGGTCATTTCTAGTTGCATCTAATTCAAATGATCGAGCCAAAATTAATTATTCTGACAAATAAATAATAGGATAGAGCCAAAATTAATTATTCATAGTTGCATCTAATTCAAAATGATCGAGACCTCTTAAGATAGAACCATATAATTGTGTTTACTTATTTTTTCATTTGATACAAAAAATTATCAGAAAAATTTATTTATGTAATTTCATTATACTTGATAAAAAAAAACATGCTTGAAGAAATAAAACAAAAATTTACATTGATTAATTAAGTTGTCGTTTTATGGGCCTCGAAGTGAAATGTAAATAAATATAATTTATTAAATAAATTATCAACTAAATAGGCCTAAAATATATATAAATTATTTCATGGGCTCGAGCCCACATAAACGGAGAAGTTATGAAGTTGTGGTGCAATGAACTTTCAACATGTAATATAAATCACCTTTAACAATGTACGTTTGTATGAAGTAATTCTCATATGAGGTAGACCTCACCATAGAATACTTCATCAAAATATTCCCAAAGGTTTGAAATACTTTCTACATATCATCAAGTGTTAGCATAATTTTAATTATATCTTTGAAGTAATATAAAATTATAATCGCATTTTGTTCAATAAGATTTCATGTTGAAAGTTTTTTGGCAATTACTTGCTAGCAATGGGGGCATAGCAAAATAAAATTTTCAATTTAGGAGAGTGTCTTGATAATAATATCAATCTTCAAGAATAATAATTATAAAAATTTTTTGGAGAGGAATTTTGATTTTGGGAACAGCACGATTACAAATTGGCCATAGATTGTGAGTTCGGTTTTGTTTGGAGTAATAATCTGTAGTAGCACGCAAGTTATATATTTTCAAAATTAGATCTTGTACGTATGTAAGCTTGCAACGGCTTCACTTTGAATCTCACTTTAAACACTTTTTTTTTTTACTCCATGCTACAGTCTCAAAGGAAAAAAAAAAAAAATTGAGGAAGAAGAAGAAAAGGAAAAAGGCCAAAAAAAATAATCATGGCGACAACTTTATCTTTCTTTTTTTTTTTTTTAAAGCAAATTTAACGGGAAATCGCTTTGTTTGGGGCCTCCAGTGATTCAAAATTTCCGGAAATTTCAGGTCTCTCATACTCCACATTTTCCATTCACCATATAATACCAATTTGACCCAGGGGTTGACTTATCCAATAGATCGCTAGACTCTAGACACTTTCTCCTTCAAAAATACCATCATTATATTTCTGATCCAAGACCCGAAGTTTCCCCGTAGCAAGAAGCTCATAAACGACAGTTAGAACTTGATAACCCATTTATTCTCTTGACTTGATTTATATTTTTTCCTTTCAGACTGACTTGCATTTCCACGGGTTTACTTGGCCCTTGTACCAAGAAAGACCGCAAAAGATTATTAGTCTGATATTTTTGTTTTCTTTGATCGACACATTCAATGAATATATCTTTATACATAGATATAAAAAAGGAAAAGAAAATCTAGATGTTTTGTCACTAAACAATGAAAAAATTTTAAAACAAGTCTATCATATAATAGAAAAATAATCTAGATATCGATGAAAATGTGAACATGACTTTTAGAATTACGAGATTTCTATCTAAATACCATTTTGGCATCTACCAATTGACTCATTAACAATTAAAAACTCTTCAGTTTTTCAATCCTGGGGGACCAAGACCAAGAGTCTCCATTGGAAATTGTCACTTATTATTATTCTACCATGTTCTTTTTAGCTGTAATCCATGTTATATTTCATTACCTAAATTTATGTTCCTCGTTTTTGTAATTTATTTGAATTTTCACTAATGTTGTAACATATGATGTGCATGTAAAAGGTTAATTTATTTTTCTTTTAAACTTTGTCCGCTTGTTCAATCCTACTTTATCTTGTACATGTTCAAATCTTTTACTGTGTTATATCTTGAGTATCTTGTTATTTAAATGTGTATCGCTTGTAAAAAAAATCCCATTTTTAAAGGATATGCAAAATGGTATAATTTTAATTAATTTATAAGCATGGTAAATGCACAATTACAATGTTCATTGCGTCATACTACAATTAAAGTGGTATACTTTTTTTAGTTACTAATTGTAAATGACCACCATGGTTCAAGTCGTGATTATTTATTTTTTAATTAACTAAATCCAAATGTGAATCGATCCAGCTAGTTTAGCATTAATCATCGGATGCCTTTCTTTCTTTTCTCGTACGAATAAAAGACCATGTAAGACGTAATACACATGATGTAATCACTTCCTTTTCTTTAACTTGTAACAAACACAATTCAAATAATGTGATTCATGATTAGCCAAAAGTATGAAAAAGATGACCCAAATCTTGAGCAATATAAAAAAAGAAATATTATTATATAAGAACACTTTTCCATCAAGAGCTAAATAGCAATCTTTGGATTTGATTCTTGTTGCATGGTTTTTGAGACAGTAGTACATGTATCAAAAGATTTTGTACTTATACATGAGGGGCTCCGTTCAATCTAGGAGTTCATGAACTCTTCTAGTTCGTATTGCTCTTGAACTAATCAAGAATTTAATTAATCCTAAAATTTCAAGCGAATCATATATGTTTTTGTATTTGATCTGAGCCATGGGAGAACAATAATTGTGACAAATTATTACATATTATAATATCACCTGAAAAATAGATCATGACTAATTGACATGACTTGGAACGTCAAGACGCGAATAATGAACATCTAATGAATAAAATCTTTTGGTTATGGATCATGTCAAAATGGATTAGGGTTGTAAATTTGCCTGCAAAAATCACTTACCAATTAAGTAGAAATACAATGAGAATGATGAGTGTTGCAAATGGTTACATATAGAATGATCATAACTTGAAAAATAAGTCATAGATGAGGTGACTTGATCTGGATCGTTCACGTCTGAACATTCAATGGGTTAGTGATTCGAGTTACGGGTCACGTCACATCAGAATCAACAAAAAAGAATTCTCGAGGGTATTTCTGGTATTATTCCCTCAACACCATAAATATATTATAATAAACCACTACATTGACTTGTATTCCTCCCCCGTTGTGAAGGGGTTGGTCTAAGCACGAGACTCTCAGCAGACTTCACACAGATAAGCCAAGAACCACAAAGTCTATGCACAGGTCATCCATGTCATACTCCACCATTCTTGTCCATTTTTCACTTTCAATCAAAGGGCTGATGTTCGGCATTTCTTGGGCCCATCTCAATTCCTTAGCCACCACTTTACAAACAATAAGCAGCAACTAAGAACCTTCTTACCACGTAATAGGAAGCTTACCAGGAAAATAACCTCTTATATAGTATATACCAAATGTACACTCAGATTATGATCATGGCTGATAATTATCCCAATACAAACATACCTGGTTCCTCTTTTGGATCACAAGAAACCAATTTTGATGTTTCTGATTTCTTTGAGTTCAATGAGTTGATTGAGGAGGATCCCGCGTTTTCTTCATTTTCTGAAGGTTATAATCCTCAGAATCCGAATTATACGCCTAATGAAATAGTTGATGCTATAAGTGGAATTGGCAGCAGCAGCAGCAGCAGCTTTCACGAAGGGACTATGAACAGTAAGTATGCCTAGTGCATCTAAATGTTTATTCTTTGAGTTATTTGGGCATCTGAAAGCACAGATACTGATGATACCTAGTGTTGTCCAACATTAAAGGAGTAGAGGGATTTGAGACAGTGCACCGCTCTCTCACCCTTTGAGGTGTCCTATTCACGATCCCATCTAAATGCGTGACCACGAATAATACATCGATGCAATCAAGATTTTATGTTACATGAAGGATCTAGGTTTTCATCATTTAAGGAGCGAGATGGCCATGAATCTCTTTCCAAACTCCTCGATTAGGGGATTACAACGATGCCTAATGTTGTTTATATCGGATGAGTCAAGGGACTTGACACAGTTAACATATTGGGTCCCTCTCTCACCCTTTCATGTATTTTTCATGATAATACACCTCACCTAATTTGTAAAGATGAAATAATGCCTCGATGCTGTTAGACTTCTACGTTAAACCAAGGATCTAGGCTATCATCAGTTATGATACAAACATTCAGACAGGTAGTAACAAGGCTAATGTGTAGTTTTTTGTGTTAACAGGAGAGGGTGACAGTGGCAGAGAGAAGAAAGAAACAAGAGAAAAAGTTGCTTTCAGAACCAAGTCACATGTTGAAGTTCTTGATGATGGCTTCAAGTGGAGGAAGTATGGCAAGAAGATGGTGAAAAATAGCCCAAATCCCAGGTACACAGACTAGAAAAACAATGGATCGTGCATTTTTTTAACATGTTCTAAAGTTCAGCAATCAGTAGATTAGAGTTTATACTCACAATCATGTCATGTTATCAACAGGAACTACTATAGATGCTCAGTCGAAGGGTGCCCAGTGAAGAAGAGAGTCGAAAGAGATAAAGAAGATCCACGTTATGTGGTAACAACTTACGAAGGCATCCACAACCACCAAGGTCCTCAGCCCTGATTTCTGTCATGCAGATCTCATAAAGAGCTATCAGTATTATGTAGCTACACTTATCAGGAGTTAGTCTAGACGGTCAGAGTTACCTTTAGGAGCTCATCGGGATTCCTCAGAGTAGACCGCGTCCAGTGCTTGTAATAGGATGCTCAACTTATGTATGATCAAGAAGAATACTTTAAATTTTCAAACACTTGAGTTTCCTAATGTTCAAGTACATCGATAAAAGTATGATCTCCCACGAGAACTTCTTTCCATTATCATTGAACAACAAACTATAATTGATCCACAATTTACCAAGAATTCTGTACAGTTATGCTATGTTCAGCCAATTTTTTCAGTTTCACTAAAAGACATATCTAATGAAAATAAGTGTCTAAACAAAAATGGGTAGGCTCCAACTTGGTCAATTATTATGTGCTTTCTGTTTCCCTGTCACTTGACAAATTCAGTTGGAAAAATTATATCAGGATTTCTTACATGAACATTTAGTGCAACCTGCTCGTCCCACGTAGCTGCTTTGTCTTGAATAGGTAAGGATATGCTCCATAAAGCATCCCCAGCCAATGCCTTTCTCATTAATCGAGAAGAAGATTTTGTAACTGGAATAGAGTTGAAACTAATTACTGGAACAGAGTTGAAACTAAGATTCTTGTTGGGCTTAGCTATACCACTGGAAAGCAACCATCGGGATCCTGATTGCTGCTGTCTGCTAGTGCCCCAAAAGTTTTTATCACCCTGTAAAACATTCAATCCAGCCAGATGGACTTCTGAGAATTTAAACAGCGGTTCATAAATTTTGTTTTGGTTCTGTTCAAAATCAAGAATCATATTGGATGAATAAACCCTCTCGACTTCAAACAGAGCAAGCATCGATGAGCCCACCATCTCATAATTACGTAAGGGATCTCTAAGCTGCACTCTGAATCCCATTCTAAAATTGTTACCACAACTTCTACCCAATAGCTTGAGTTCTTCATCTTCTCTTGTAGGCCATCCACTTTCCGGTTCTATGGGCTTCATGCAATGTGCTGCAAAAAGTTTCAAAATATTTTCCTCAGTCTCATCTTCAACATAAAGTTCCCCAGAATCCAGCTTCACCCATTCCTGCAGTGACAAAGAGCTTTTAACTAATTCATTAACATCCACAACCTGCAAGCTTGAAGCTCTTTCAGAACTAAAACTACTAGAAAGTTCTGAAGGTGCTTCTTGATCTGGCATGCCAGACTGAATCTTGAGCCCTTCGACTAAAAGGCCTTCGATATTTGTCACTGCCATAGGAACTAGATCTTCAAATGATACATAATCCGACTCTGTCTGCTCAGAATTAGTGCATGAGTACGAGGTATCAGAATTCTGAACAAGTGGCAGATATTTGGCTGGTTTTTTCTCAACAGACGACTCAAGATCAACCCTAGATTCCCACTGCAAGGCCCATCTGTATAAATTGTTCAAAAGCATGAAAAAGCCGGATCAAAAGATGAAATTTTGGAAACCAAATAAATTAAAAACTTCATGATAACTTACAGACCTGTGCAAAGCATTTGATCTCGCTTCAGCTGCTTCTGACAAAGCATCCTGCATTTTCTTCCCTGTGACATCTTCCATAGGCATCAATTCATTTGCCTGAATACACATCTTTTCGACTCCTGTGGATGCCCAACATTGAAATATTTCCATGTTCGTAAATCCCATTGCTGCAGGTAACACAATTGGAGCAGAAATTTGCACGATTAATCTGGCACCATTTTTGGCATTTCTGAAAAGCAATGGATTCATTGACCGCAATAAACCACCATCCTTTGTCCAAATAATCAGACCTAAGCCATCTTCAATAGAAGGTAACTTTAAAGGTTCTTCTGCCGGTAGATAAACTGGACTTCCAAATTGACTAGAGCGAGTACGTGGAGAATACTGAAAAGCCTTCTCATTCAGACCCCATTCATGCATTAAAGCTTCCGTTTCCAAATTTTCAAGAATTTTAGCATTTCTTCTACTCCTCAATGATTGGTTTGTACCATAGTGATTCCTTTCAACTGCTTGACTACTAAAAGATAAATCAAAATCATCTTCAAAAGCGACTTTCCTGTATTGGCTAGGAGTAAAGGAACCAGATTCTTGCTCTGTTGTTACGTACGTATCCAGAATTGAGTTTGCCCAAGATGGGATCTTGTTTTCAAACTGTGTTAGATCTCCAGGCAGGTCATGGCAGGTACGAGAAACCATGTCGTCTTGCCACGGGTCAGTGCTCAACATGTTGAGAAATTCATTTTCTATGGATCCTGCAACATCAACCATGGTAATTGATTTCATGAAGTTTTCTGCTTTACAAGTGGACTCAGATTTCATGTGATCTTCCAGCTCATAATACTTGCTCATATCTAGCAATGAATCTAACTCTACTGGTTTAGTTGTCAACATGTCATAAAAAGCTGAATCAAGTTCTTCAAAAGCTGGTTCACTAATGCACGTATTGTTTTGTCTGTGTTCACAACCATCCATGGCACATTGATGTTCATCATGATTATCCATATCAAGCTTCAAGTTCCATTCCAGATAGTTATCAAAAGTAGTATCCTCTTCCTTGAAAATATCAGCAACATCAATGATTTCAATAACAGAACTGTCGCACTTCTCTGTTTTCACTTCTACACCCCGGTCAACTACATCAAACTCGGTATCATTAAACTCAAGCTCAGGTGATGGATCGGAGTCTAATTTCAGGGATTCTGAATACTTGCGACATAAATCAAACTCCATAACAGCACCCGTGTTTCCCTCATCAAGTTTCTCATACAATGAAGTAACCGAGTGTGAAAGCTCTGAAAATTCTACACCTGCTAACTGGGAACGACTGTACAACCCTTCAGTTGAAATCTTTGAAACACTACCAAAATTGTGAAGCTGGCTGGTTATAATACTCTTACCAGAATTAGTAAAATGATTCAGTCCACCTCCCATTAACATAGTAGGGAGTTTCACAAAATAACCTGCCTCGTAAGAGTTACGATCCAATGTGGAAAAACCAAAACTAACATTTAGCATTGCGCCTTTAGCCTCGCCTGTGAGCTTAAAGCTTGTGGTCCACCTTCCCAAGCTCCTCTTATCCCCCTATAACTCCTCAAGCGTAAGTGGAAGCAACCTACTTAAATCGATCCAATGATTCCCAAATTGAGTCCTGGTGCCCCCATCACACAGGCACGAACCGAGAAGAGGTTGGGCTCATATTTTGCTGAACCATGAGGCCCAGTTTTACTGCCGTAAACAGTGCATTGGTGCATGAGAGTTTCTTCAAACTCTGCCATTCCTGAACAGACCTTAGCAGCACGAGTTCTCAAAATCTCCGACTTCCTTTTCCAAGCTACATACAAGTGAAGATTGTAGAAATTTGGTGGCAACCCTTCAATAGCATGGACATGAAGAAAGAAACGACAGTTGAATTGATGATTACGGATGTTGGCCAAAGCCTTGAAAGGTTTCCATTTCCATATTGATGACCTCTTGTCCTTATGCAATAAATCTTGAATAATGACATTAGACTTGGATCCTGAAATGCCAGTTTTAGCAAGCACATTTTTGCGATGATCATAAGATGAACTAAATGCCTTATGCGGGCTTTTGTGCAAATAAAGGGCTTTGCTAATTTCTTCGATGTCACACAATAAAAGTCCACAGCTAAAATCTTCATCGTTGCCTTTTGCCAGTTCGTCTTTGGATGATGACATGAGCTTTCACTCCCAAAGCAAAATCTCTAAGTATCAAAAGTTTGAACTGGCCCTTTGTAAGTGATTTGGCGATGAAAATCAAGATGGCAGCTAAATTACCAGTACTGCATTCACACGATGCATCAATTAGTTCCGTGAATGCTTCTTCAGATAAACAAAATAAGTTCTTGCCTTTTTACAAGATTCATTCCCTGTATTTCTCTTGTTTCTATTTAATTACTAAGACTTGATATAAATCCAAGCGGAAATCTCACATTTACTACATTGTTCCATATTCATTCCCTAAAAGAAACAGTTCAATCAAGAAAGAGCAGAACAGAAACAGAACCCAAAACGAGTAGAAACCAAAAATTGATAAAAAGAAAGGAAAAACTCATCAAAATTTGTTTTAAAAAGCGCAGATGCTAGATAAAGAAAACACAATTTGCAGCAACACCAATACAATTTTAACCACTTCATTGAAGAAGCTAAAAATTCAACAATCACGCAAAGCCAAAAGAAAAACACTTATTCAATTAATCTTAGCTCAATTGAATTCCAGATGTAGTACATGTAAACAGAAACAACTGGACTGTCAGCACATACAAAAAAAATAACCTTTTTTTTTTTTTTCAGAAATCATGGAAAAACTTTTAGCAATCATGCAAAAATTAAAATCTTGAAACTTACAGAAATTCAACCGAAAATAGGAACAGGTTTTGACTAATCTTCTTGGTTGATGAGCAGAATGGTCTTTTCTTCTTTTCTTTTTGTATATATTTGGCTGGGTGTGATGGAATTTATTGGCGCTGATTTGTAGTTTGGCCGGTATATTCCCCTATTGAGAATCGTGTTTCCCGAATCGGCCGAAATAATGAACAAAGGAATCTTTTATCCTGTGTTTTATCAAGCGGGCTCGTCGACTCTGTCCCTCATTATCGTTGCCTCGTTGGATCACCTAAAACTCAGCTTATTCAATTAACAAAAAATGATATCGCTACAAATTTGGAATGTGATATCATCCCAATTGAGGAATTTATTGATAATATTAATAGAATATTAGTTCATGTGAAACAAATCTTCTTGAGTTCATAATTTTTCCTATTAGAAACTAGTATATATGTCGTTGAGTTTTATATTCATGTTTAGAAACTTTATTTACTTATTCTGTCCCTTTTTTAATACCCTAAATAACAGTATAATTTTTTTTTAAAAATAAAATATCGTTGAATACTTTTTAACATTTTAGTTTCCAACATTTATAATTGCTTCAGGCAACATATGTGCAATTTGTCTGGATGAATTTGAAATAAGAAGTGCAAGTATTATACATCCACGTTACGAATTCTATAATGAAAATGTCAATTTTTAATAAATTAGATCAATTTTTCCGTTAAATAGGGAAAAAAAAAAGAAAAAAAGAAAGAAATATTGCTTGGTTGCCTAAAGAGAATTCGGCTACTGGCTGCTCAAAGACCAACAATATCTATTCACTGAGCCCAAAACGTGCGGCCCAGCCCACCAACCCAGATGGCTTTCTTGGGCTTGTCAAAACCCTCAAATAGGAAATTCTACCGTACAAGTAGCGCTAAATCTAATCTTCCTCTAGTAGAGAGACCCCGATTCCCGAAGTTTGTTTCTTAAGAACCACATAGAATTTGTTATTTCTGCGGAAAGATTCCCCGGGAACGATGTCGTATTTGTTGCCGCACCTTCACTCAGGCTGGGCCGTCGATCAGGCTATCCTCGCCGAGGAGGAACGCCTCGTCATCATCCGTTTTGGCCACGACTGGGACGAAACCTGTATGCAGGTCAATTATCTTTTATATTTTTTGCTATTTATCTAAATTTATTACGTGTTAATGAGTCTTGTTCCACTAGTTCTTCAGCTAATGTGCTATTTACTTGGAATTGTTTGAAGAGGCTATCTGTTATATACTTGTCTTTTGTTTAG
>JACFYI010002305.1:340206-358163 GCA_014898755.1 Handroanthus guayacan
CCCCCCCCCCCCCGCCCCCGTCTTTTTTCCTGGGGAGGGGTTTTAGGCTGGGAAATTGCATACCTTAGGGTTGTGTCAGGTTAATACTTTTGGTCGTACTGTTTATTTTGCTTTTGATTTTTCAGGCTTTATTATGGTTTCCATGATTGCTTTTTGTGTAGATTTGACGTGGTTATGAAATATAATTTTAATTGTTTTGTAAGCGAAGATTCCCCTGGGGTCATTGACCGTTTGTATTGGTACTGGCCAAATTTATTTAAGAGTTGCCTTTCCTGTTATTACAGGAAAGTATTTTAAACATCCATTTTTGTTTGAGGTTGTCTTGTAAATCTTCAGTTAAGGTTCAGTAACCTGTTGTGCCTGTCACTAAGTTTTTCATTATTTAGAGCTGGGTGAAATCTATGTATTTTGAGTTCTAATCATTTGAAGTTGCTTGCATCAGGTTCATGTGGCTAGGTACGAATTTATATAATTGTACTGAGTTGCTTCACAAATTAAGAGGAGTCATTTGTGTATGTTTCAAATGTCTCTATGAGGCCTATATATATAGACTAATTGGATTTCTGATATATTTGGATTCCAAATGGAGTGAACTAACTTTATCTCTCCACGAACTGAATTTTCAAGTTCATCCAATAAGACTTCCATAATCTATATGCCTAATAAAGTTTGATGGGTGATGATGCGGTACACTCTGTCTACTTGTGTGCTAAGTGTCATAAGAGTGGTGGACTGCTAAAAGATTTTACAGTTATTATTTTTTACATACTATTTATGATGTTTTCTTGGTTCTTCTGCATTACTTACGTCTTTATTTCCAAAATTATACGGTTTTGGGTTTACTCAACATGTGAATAATTCTACTTTCTGTTCTTGTATTCTGTCTGAGCAAGTGTTATACACTGTTAAAAATGATTATGTGGTTTGCTACTAATGCTGATTTAGTGTGCTGAGCTGTACTGGTGGTCTCTGTTTCTCACACATGCCATGCCCATGCATATGAAGACACCATCACGCACCTTGCGTGGCATGATAGGATCTTGTATGTCATTAGTTCTTGAGTAACATTCATGCTGACACTTTTCGTGGATCTTGCTGTGACCATCAAGAATTCTTTGTTAACTCTGATCTCTCCATGGCATCTCTTTGGCCTTGGTGTGTAGGCATGATAATTTTTCCTGTTACCCATAGCTTGATTCCTCAACTTGCAGCAATACGGCAATTACATTTTGTTGTTTCCTTATGATTTTCAGATGGATGAGGTGTTGGCTTCAGTTGCCGAAACAATAAAGAACTTTGCTGTCATATACCTAGTGGATATCACAGAGGTGCCCGATTTCAACACAATGTACGAATTGTATGATCCATCCACTGTTATGTTCTTTTTCAGAAACAAGCACATTATGATTGATCTTGGCACTGGAAACAACAACAAGATCAATTGGGCCATGAAGGATAAACAGGAGTTTATCGACATTGTTGAGACTGTCTATCGTGGTGCTAGGAAGGGACGCGGTTTGGTCATCGCTCCCAAAGATTACTCCACCAAATATCGTTATTAAGTATCTTCGAATGACTTTCAACTATTCTGTTGTGTTATTGACAAATTGATATGTGTCTTGCTATAATATCCAGCATTACATGTCTGTAAATGCTACCCTTCGCTTCATTGAGCTTTTAAATGACCCTGTTAAGGCTTTCATGCGATGCAGTTGCTCCAAGCAACATCTACGCTAGACTCGCTAGTCTCTTGGTTGACATGACGACTGTAATTGGTATCCGTAGGGTGATCTTGTATCTTTTATTTGAAAAGTGGTTTATGTCTTATTATACGTAATGCATATATGTCCAGCATATTTATTTATAGTTATTAATTTTCTCCATAATAAGTGTTTTTTTATGAGAAACTATTCAAGGTGTGTAACCATAAATCACGTAATGAAATGCTTTGTAAAATTATTGACGAAGAATCGTTTGGAATAGAAAAAAGGCTCGAAATTCTGGCTGGAGTCTGCTTAATGAATTATTTGGATGACAATTATCAGGACAATATGCGAATTTAATTTTAACTAATGATTGTGGACGCTTGATAGATGAGCATTTAATAAATAAAGATTGGAATATGTAATTTTACTATTTATTAAAATAAAGTAAATGAAAATTAAAAGGAAAGATGTCATGCCAATAGGGCTTACACTAACGTATATGGATATTGAACTAAGATTAAAATTTTTCTTTCTTTTTCCTTTATTTATTTATTTATTTATTTATTTGGATGAATTATCAGTTAGAATCGAAAAATTGAAATCCATCGGTTGCCTAAATTCCTGCTGCTAATAGCTGAGGAAGTTGGGCTGTTCACCTCTCAAAGCTCAACAACATTGATGTATTAAGACCAAATTTATAGGTCCTGCCCACCGCGCCCAGAGCGTGTTTAATGGGCCTCTCAAAACCCTTAAATAGGGATGTCCCAATACGCTCCATACGGCAATAACACTTCCTATCCTGTCATCACTGCTAAAACCCTAACATTAAGCCAGATCTGATTCTCTTTGTCTCTACTTTTCTCTCGGGTTCCTGTTCGTACAGCAATGGCATCCACCACTGAACCGACCACCCTAAAAAGAGAGGATGATGAAGAGGAAGATTCGAAGCCGTCGGCTGAAGATGAGGATACTGGGGCGCAGGTAGCCCCGATCGTCAAACTCCAAGAAGTTGCTGTTACGACCGGCGAAGAAAACGAAGATGTTCTTCTTGATTTGTGAGTTTTTGAATTCTTTCTTTAATTTGAAATAGGATTATGTTATACCGTTGAATGCTTTTGTCTTAGGGTTTTTGAATGGATCGATGCAATAGATCAAGGTGATTTTATTTCTATGCAATTGATGGAGTAGATGCAGCATCGTGAGTGAATCGATATAATTGACGCTATGATCTTGTTTGAGTGTTGTGATTATTGTTTGTGAAATTAATGGACACATGCCTTTAGAGCAGGACACGTTCTCGTGTAACTTTTCTGTGCCTTCTGTTTTTACTATTTCAGATAGTGATTGCTGTTAATTGATATGGATGAATTTAATAGCTATTTCATTGCAGATATTGTCTGAGTGTTCTAATTGTTGTTACTGTTATTATTATTATTATTATTAATTTGGAATTGCTTGTTGTTGGTAGGAAAGCGAAGTTGTATAGATTTGACAAAGAAGGTAATCAATGGAAGGAGAGGGGCGTTGGGACTGTGAAGCTACTAAAGCACAAGGAAAGTGGCAAAGTTAGGCTTGTCATGAGGCAGAACAAGACCCTTAAGATCTGTGCCAACCATCTTGGTAGGACTTCTATAGATATTTGTGAATTTGTATTTGTTATTCACTTGTTTGTATACATGAGGACTGAGGGATGATATGTATGTGGTATCTATATCGTTGGTTTATAAGTGGGGAATGGGGATCCTGGTGAATAAATTGTGGTCAATCTGTATTTTGTATAATGTTTTGTTCGAAGATTTATTACATTTGGTACTTTGGCTGAAATTGAGTTTTGTTATGCAAATGTAGTGCTACCCACAATGGTGTTGCAAGAGCATCAAGGTAACGACAAGTCCTGTGTGTGGCATGCAGCTGATTTTGCAGATGGGGAGCTGAAGGAGGAGACCTTTGCTATTAGGTTTGCCTCTGTGGAGAGTGAGTTAATCCTATCTTATAACTCTCCTTTTATCTTTAAAAGCACTATCTTCGACAGGGTAACAATTAACAAATTGAAATGGTCAGTCCATATGTTTCTATGTGCCCACTGGTTTTATTCGTCAGTTACTTGAAGATATGCGTAAACCTTGTGGTGTTTACTTTGTTTCTAGTCGGATCACAATTGCTTTTTTGTTGTTGTTTACATTTCTTGAATATATCTTTATACTAGTAGTTGAAAGAGTGCTTCATTTGGACGTAGTGCCCTTTGCCACTTTAATCTTCTTTTACTCTGCAGTGGCTCTTTCTAATAATTTGCCAGTGAATATTCCTGAAGAAATACAAATTTGATACCATGATGTGATAAATTTGCATGTCAAGAGTGATTAAAGCCTCCGGGTCATTGCTTTTTCTTTTTTTCTTTTTTTTTGTGTAATTATCATTAGTAAGAAGTTCATATCTTTCTGAGACTTTAGTGGCATGTTCCTGATCATTGGTGAGAGCTGAAATTATCTTGCGATGAATCATTTACAGTTTCATGCCACTTAATATCTGTATTAATGTTCTCTTTGTATTTTCCCGCTAATTTCAGATTGCAAAGCTTTCAAGGATAAGATTGAAGAAATAACTGAATCTCAGGCGAGGGAGAATAGAGATAGTGAAGAAGCCACCACTGCTGCCACTCTTATTGAAAAGTTGAGTGTTGATGGAAAGGACAAGGAAGAGAAAAAAGACGACGAGAAAAAAGAAGACAATGAGAAAACAGAAGAGAAAAAAGATGACAATGAGAAAAAGGAGGCAAAAAAAGATGAAAATGAGAAAGAGGAATTACCTGCTGCTGAGAAGTAAGGCATTCGGTATTCTTGTCGGGGTTTTTGTTGACAAGGGTTGAAACATGATGGGTTATTCAGGTGAACTAACCCAGTGCCGGTTATTATATTATGAAAAATAGTGTAGTCTGCGATTTGGGTTGATCACTGGGTCCTGGTGGGTCGGTCTCAATTGGTGTGTTTGGAGTATTACAGTGTGGGTTACCTTGGTATTTGTCGGGTTTATTTTTCTTTTTCTTTTTCTCTCCTCTGTCCAGTATGTATTGCAAAATTGTAGTCAGGGTAAATTACCCAAGCATGTGTTTATCTTGATGACCATCTGGTTTTGTGTCATATGCATTGTTTTTGTTTTTATGGGAGAGCTTTAACTTCTATGCAAATTTTGTTACCTGTCTGGAAGAATCGAAGGAACAGCTTGTGATATTAACTGCATGCCTCTTGTTAAGGGTGAAAAGTGTACCTGGGAGCCAAACCCTGGGGCAGCAAAAGGTTTTCTGTTAAGGATGGGTGGCCTCGGTTATCTGATGCGTAACATATTGTTTACTCAATTGGTTCTTTATAGTTGAAGAGACTGCACGTAGCTAACGATATCCAGCAATAGCTAGATATTTCATTTAGTCCAACCCAATTTGGTGATGTTAAGATTAGGTGTGTTAGTGCGGGGCAACTTAGCATCAACTCTGAGTTGATTGCTAACGGAAAATACGTCTTTCGATATCCAAGGAATACCATATAAAGGTGGGAAAACCAAGAAAAATATTTCATGCGTCTAATTTATTCGTATATAGTATGTCATAGCCTATCAATGGAAAAACTTCAATTCAAGTTGCATTTGTCAGCTGAATTACTATTTTTTGGAAAAATGATCAAATTTTGGTGCTAGATGTATCATTCATGTATCGTTCTTTATCAAGTTATTTGTCCGGATTCAAATCCTAATGTTCGCATTAAGAATATTGACGAAATAAAATTCTTACAATCAGGCAAGGGGTGGGAAAAATCGAGCCTGAATTTGACTGATTCAGTCAAAACATTCATGCTAGAAATCAATATGCTTGAGACAGGTATCGAGTAGAAACATCTCGGCTATAGACAATGAAGACAATCAGTTACACATATAGATCTAATATTAGCATAGACCTGCAGCCCTGAAAATAAGGAAAAAGATTGACTCATCCTTAAAACAGTAAAGGAAAGAATCTAGGTTAATTGCCGATCCATTCAACGACTGACCAGAAACTGCCACAAGAGAAAGCAAGTTCCCTAGCCAACCACGCCAGCCAAGCCAGGTACCCCGTCTAATTTCCTATTACACGCTTCTCTAGCAACAAGATAGAAAGGCCATGCCCTAAAAGTTGTCATACTGTACATTTGAATGACGGTTCTGCAGCCATCAATTTTACTGTGGATACTCAATAGGGGCGATAAACCTACAAATACACAGGCATACGCCGCCATCCCTGAGAAAATCCTCAGACTCTTAAATGCGTTTTGGTACATAGGTTTTATGGAGACATTACATCATCTATTGCTGTTATCATTTGTACATCCATTTCTTCCGGTGCACCCCTTCCAGAATCACCACCGACGGAGTTGATTGATGGCCGGCTAGGTGATGTGCTCCTCATATGATCTGCAGTGGTTGGAATTACGATAAAACATAAAAATGTATCTGTATATATTGCTGCTAAAATTTTGGGATAACGAACAAAAGAATATAGCCTTCAGGTAGGTAGAAGCACGTTTCTGTCATAAGTAAGAGATTGAGAAGACAAAATGTTGTAGAGGTGGAAAATATCATATATCTAAATGCGATCAAGAAGAATTTACACATGAAAGTTGCAGGAACAAGCCTCATGTTTAAATGTAAGTGTCAATTCACGATAATGCAAATCTTTACCTGATTTATTGCGCAATGCCTTGACAGCGTCGAAGTTCTTGTAAGTATAGCCCACAAAACTCAAATCTTTTGGAGTAAGATGCATCTGTTCAATGTAACGTGAGGGCCAAGTTACTACCTCAGTCACTATCTTGCTTAAACATTTAGGGAACTAGAAATGAAGAACATTCTACCAAGATTGTATTTGGTGACTGAACTCATACCTTTCGTGAGGGTCCTGAGCCAGACTTGGATGGTGTTGGAGGATCCAGCTGTTCAACCAATAATATAATTGCACTAGTAAAGCTTATTCAAAGAAGTGCACTAAAAGAAGACCAGAGAGTCACTAAAAATATTGAAGATGCTAGAAGATAAAATCATGCATGATGCAGGTACAATGAAAATGCAATAGACAAAACATTTATGTTCGCTAGATAGCTGAAGAACGTAGCTAATACCCATCTTCTTATACAAAGATCCATCTTGAAAACTTTGAAAATGCCATTTAATTCAAAGTTTTAGCATGAGACAGGTATGTAATCCTCTGGCACCAAGTTAAAAACATAGAAAAGACTCCACAAAATGGGGAAAAAGCAAAGAAGGAAAAATGGACTGGGTCTTTAGAGGGTTGGCTGATCATGGTTATCAAGCTTCTCGCTTCATAAGTTCAGGTTTTATGCAAATTCAACACATTTAATGGATGAACATCAGTATAGCACAAAACTGAGAAAGTAATTGCACAAATTCACCAAGTCATACAAACTATACGCAGCACCAAAATGAATATATATATACACATACACCCAACCCCCTTCCCCTAGCAAATAATAATTAATAACTGTAGCATGGAAGGAATGAGACACATATATGCACACACCAAAATATAATAAGTGTAGTACGTATGGAATGAACCATAATGAAAGCAAAGAGATCAGACTGTACTTCATCAAACTTCATAAAGTTCTGGGTATCCAGCTCTCCATTAACTTCTGGTTTGAAGGCCGCTTCCATTTCATATAATTTATCCCATTCAATATACATGAACCAAGGGTGAACCTGCACATTTCTTACATAAATGCAGAGAGAAAGAGAGAGAGAGTGAAACTCATTTTGGCTAAATCATACCTTTATCTGGGCTGCTCCTGCTGTTCCAAGCCTGTGTTCCACATCACAGAGTAACCTACTTATGAGATCTTTTGCCTCAGGACTGAGTTTTGTATCTTCAGGAAATCTCAGGTGATTTCGCCAATGAACAATCTGGTGACATTAGTGAACCCATATCAAAAGAAAATTGCTTGAAGAGAAAACTGTAGTTTGTACAGGAATGTAACACATATTTATTGTTTTATTTTCTAGCTAAATACAATCTAGCAGCTTAGCCTATGTACAGTAGACCAACAGAAAAAACTTTCTCCATCTTAACAGTTGCCAAATGGCTGAAACAATTACTGTTCTCATGTTTGGAACTAATCTCACACGCATAACAAAATATCTCGTGGACAAACTCAACATAAACACATACAAGTTTATCAAAAAGAAAAAAGAAAAAGAGAAGGGGGGAAAAAAAGGAAAGAAAGAAAGAAAAAGGGTAAACACATAGAAAATGAGTTATTGCAAAAGAGGGTAAACATTTTGATACAGTACAATGTGACCCCAATGGTAACCAATCGACCCATACAGGACATAACAATAAAGTGGTCCAGGAGATAATTTGTTGGTGCATGACATACCTAAGTCTTTTGTATGCATTGTGGTGAGTTTCCATTGATGCAGATAGGACAATGTAAAGAATGGCATACGTGTGTGGAAAATCATCTTTTCAGTTCATCTTAAAGCAATAATTTTCAACAATTATAATCCAAGTTATAGAAACAAAAAATCAGTATACAGCATAAAAGATGACATCTGGTTATGCCACAAATTTATTGACTACATGTGCCGTAGTACTAAAAATAATGAAATTGATTGATATACCATCTCCAGAGCATGTACCTTCCTGCAAGTGGTCATGGGATCATCAGAATAAAAAGGGGGGTATCCAACAAGCATTTCATACATGATTGCACCCAGCGACCACCTGCACACACCATCAAGGAGGCAAGAAATGTACACATTAGAATTTCTTTTGGCATCTAATGCTCTCGGTAAGGCAGAACAGATAATGAGAGTGGTTATTAGTAATTGATTCAATACACATATTTCACTACTTTCGTGATATATGCAGACAGCTCAGAAGGCTTGTGTCATGGCAATTCAAATTTAGAAGTAACAGAGCAGAGAAAGTCAAATATATGGCAACAGATCCAAGCAAAGCAGAATGTAAAAATACATCTGTTGTTAGCAGAAAGTCCCCACAGTAAAACACGTAACTGGGGTTGTTTTGTTGTTTTCGGGCGGGGGAGGGGGGGGGTGGGATTTCTATTAGAACTTGAACTGACCAGTCACACTCCATGCCATATCCTCTCTTCAACAGCACTTCTGGAGCAATATAGTCAGGTGTACCCACTGTTGAAAATGCCTTCAAAATAAAGTGAAAATGATTAAATAAAGCAAACAGAGAGCAGTTCATCCATGCAGAAGATTTGTAGTCATGCATGTGATCTTTTCTTATTGAAATGCCGAGACAAATTCTTAATGCCTATATTATAGCCTTTTACTATAAATCCAAAATGAAAGGTGGTTAGACAAGTGGTGAATGAAAAACCACTGCTCCTTTTATCAGAAGATACTATTATTTGCTGCAAATTGTATTCTTGTTTTCATTAATCATAGACTATTATTCACTTACCAACTTTCTCCTATTCATCTGCCAGTGCTGAAGTTGTTCACGAGGACTTCTCCAATTACTACCATTGGCAGCATCAGGAAAGCGGCCATCAACATCCATTGGTTCCCTTATATTTTCATCATCCATTGCCTCGTTTTCGTTCACTGTAGATAAAGTTCTACAATCAAGTGGCTTGCAAAGGCCGAAATCTGAGAGCTTCATGTGACCGTTCTTATCAAGAAGAAGGTTGTCTGGTTTGATATCTCTTAAGAGAAAATGAGAGGTGGGTCAGCAGGATAAATTAACCTCTTCATACATGAACATCTTTTAAAGGATAGATCACACACACCTGTGAATATAGTTATGTTTGTGAATCGATTCAATGGCCAGCACACTTTGTGCAATGTAAAATTTAGCCACATTCTCCGAAAGTGTGTCTTCTCTCATCAGCAGCGTCATCATGTCACCACCAGGGAGATATTCCATTATAAGATATAAATACTCAGCATCTTGAAAAGAGTAGTACAGTTTGACTATGCAGTGGCTGGCCACCTCTGCCAATAGGTTCCTCTCTGCTCTTACATGTTCCACCTACGGAGCAGAATATTTTGTTAGATGTTAAGAGCCCAAGAAAATAAGATCAACAGGATAATTCAGTTCTGCAGTTAATCAGCAGAGTAACAGAATTTCAAGCCCAACCATAAATTAAGAAAAGTAAGCATATGAGACTCAACAAATAGATGAATGCACAAACAATGAAAGGAGTATTGTGGTGGTATGAAGGGCGTCCTCCGCTTAAGCATCGGGAAAGGAAGTATGTGCTTGGAGAAAGTTCTGCACAATTGTTTAATATGCTTACCTGTCCTCTTGAGACCATTTCAGATTTCTTTAACTTCTTCATGGCATAAATATTCCCTGATTTTTTCTCCCGACATAATCGGACCTGAAGTATCAAATTTAATAAGCAGCAGAACATAGAAGAATAACACATTTCTTTGGCAATTATATAACTATGCACAAAGGAAGAAGGCTTGTTTTTATACATGCATTCTCATATTAGAATATGGCATTAAGAAACTATTAACTACTCTTGCTATAACCAGCTCCACTTTTCTTCTCAATAACGAGAAACAATTTGAAAGAATTGAATCGACCTAAATTGCATATGTATAATTAAGAATACATAAAACCCAGATAAACTGGGATAGAAGAGGAGAGATTTGCAAGCATGCCACCAACCTCACCAAATGCTCCACGCCCGATGATGGTAAGAAGTTCGAAATCGTCTACACAAATTTTGTTCCTTCTCAGTCTCATAAACTCTGTCTCCTTCCGTTCTAAATCTTTAATTAGATTAATTTGTTCCTCTTTGGGCACATCTGAAGATGCCAACTTTCTTTCTAGTATCCACCGCCTGAAGTGAAGAAGCATAATCATTGAAATTCCAGAGTTTAGCACAGAAATCTTAACACAGAGATCTTTAACATCAATGGAAAAACCGACAGAAGTAAGTGCCCGGTTGAATGCATCGTGATGAAGATGATTTGTTACCAATTTTTATGTAATTCATGATATGATCACTGAGGAAAAACATGCAAGAAAAAATACAACAAGTTTATTTTTCTTGATGCGGGATATTAAGGTGCTGTGATCACAGTGTCGAAAGACTAGAAACAACATCACCCCCTTTTTCCTCTTTTCATAGGAATTGATCAAGAAGTACTTAAATACTTCTAACTGACAAAAACTATCATAAAGCAAAGGCCACTCAGCCAAACATAGTTGGTTCTAATATCATTTGTACAACAAATAGTAATAGCATGTCTTCTTGAATAATGAGTTGCCATCAACATTCTACCCTTTGTATCTCACAGATTACAGATATATGAAAAAATTATGAGGAATTAAAAGATCCGTTAACCTGCAACTAATCTTGGTCTACTTTAGAAAATCCTTTAATCGAGTAAATGAAAAGGAAAATAAATAACTTCTAAATCTATGTCATATTTGGTTCCACAAAAGACACTTTGTCCACACGAATTGCATGCCAAATATTTGCACTGCACTTTATAAAGGGTATTCAACAGTAGAATTTGTCTTCCAGGGCATTGCTGGGCGAACAATCCTTTTGAGTCATGCCCCAGAAGAATATCACCTCCTGACCTCAAGATCTCGGATTAACCTTCCAGGCTCTAGCGTTGATAAATCACAACTTATATAGCCTTTATAAAAAGGTAACCACAGAAAATGACATCAGCGTCATAACAATTCATGAAGATTCAGTTTTTAGCAAACAAAAAATTTTGACTGCCTTTGCTCCCTGATGGTCTTTTCCCAACAGATAAGCATGCAAATTAGTTAAGAATTATTTACAGCCTTGATACTTACAATAAATCCGAGTATCTTAATCAAATTTTTTTGGATTTGGAAATAACTCAATAAAACATAGTGCTTCAGCAAATCGAGTCCAATGGCATCCATAGGTCACTAGAAAAGAAATGCTTCCAATTTTAACGCATTAATCAGAAACAACCACACAAATTCACCATCTATATGCACTTAACACTCAATTCTTAGCAATCAACCATCTCTTCCAAAACCTAAAACCCATAGAGTAAATACAGTCAAAAAAAAAAAAAGACCAAAGCAAGCACTAGATCTTGCAGACCATGAAGTTAAATCGCAGCTTAAGCTATATTAATTCACCTCTACAACGCTACATTCCTAAGTCAAAAAGTTGCTAATAATACAAGCACATGGCTCGTCATTTTTATATCTACATATCCAAACATACCTTTCTTTTCTTTCCTGTATGCTTTTCATCTGATTTTTATAGTGATTCTCGATGAACTGTTTTGCAGCAGCAACTTTTTCCATTGTTAAACTTGAACCTAGAATTTCTTCTTCGCCGTTGTTATTGTTCGCTTCCTCCATTTTTGTCCCTCCCTCCCTCCCTCTCTCTCTCTCTCTCTCTCTCTAGATTTCCGCTAAATTTTCTGTGCTCTCTCTCTAAAAATGTGTGTGTCGATATATATACGTTTTATGTGTGAGTGAGTGTCTTCGAGCTTATTAGTGTGTGCATTCGCATTCCTCCGAAGCCTGCCCAGCGATACGGCGTCGTTTTCCTTCACTAGCTCGTCTTATTAGGACCGGAATACCGGATCACCTACTTTACATTCCTTTTGAAATCGTGCATCACATTGCTGGAAGTGATTGTACCTGTAGAACTTTTGTTGGGCATGCTATAATGGTGAATAATTTATTAGAGAACTGCACTTTTATTAATGGTACTATGTTATTTATTTTTCATCCTCTTGTATAATATGCATTAATTATATCATACATATTATTTATTTATTATCCCAAATTCAAAATAGGGGGAATATTAATACCTTTAACATTCATAAAAATGGTAATTCTTTTCCTGTTCACTATTTATACGTACATGCATTGTTAGATTATAATTATGAAATTTATTTACAATTAAAGTAACAAATAGTAAAGATGTACTGATCTAGTCATAATATATCTCAACTTGAAAAGAGTGTTTAAATTAGTAAATTTTGGAACTAAAATTTCATTTGTTATGTCTTGTAAATAATGACGTGAGGATTAAAAAAAAAGAAAAAGAAAAAGAAAAAGGTGGATTCTCTAATTTTTTGTATAGTTGACCTTTAGTATGGAAGATATATAGCATTACTATGTTTGCACACGTACATGTATATATTTTAAAATATTTTTATTGTTGTCACAAAACATATAAAAATCAAAATTTTAAAATTATCAAAATATATTAAAAAGATAACTAATTTAAGTCATATTCGACTTCAGGTGTTCGATTTAAAGGTACCATACATAATTCTAATCTAATTAGATTGCTAAAATAAACAATATTATTGTTATTATTATTATTATTATTATTATTATTATGTATATATTGGCCAAAAATTCAACTTCTTCTATAGATATGTTATATGGAGCGTGCATTAGCATCACCCAAACATAGATATCTAAAAAAGAATTTAAGTACTGTGAGAGGTATAAAATGTGCCGAGAGCTCGTACTTCTAGTTAGAAAAGTACAGAGTCAGAAGAAGAGAGCGCAGGAAGACCAGATATAGGGAATAGGAACCAGCTCATAAAGTTCGGATCTGCTGCAATTGATAGGTCCGCCCTTAACTGGATCTTACTTGGCAGCTGGCATTTTTTGTACTCTTCTTTGGCATGGCTTTTATTTAATTCAATTCAGAGTAAATTGCACTTCGTTCCCCAATCTATAAAGTGTTTTGTACTTTACTCCCTAATATTTTTATTTTTGCACTTTGCTCCCCAACCGTTTAAAAATGTACGCTTTTACCCATTTTAGTGAAAATAGATAAAATATTCCCGAATATTCCGATTTGCTATCATCAAATTCTGATTTTGAAAGGTAGTTTTGTCCGGGACGAGATCCCCTATTCCAAACGGTGTTTCATCTCCTATTCCGTGCCCTTAAATACATGCCATGTGTATTGCAATTATTACTAAATATTTTTATAAGGAAATATTTAATACACGTGGCATGTATTTAAAGCATGGAATAGGAGATGAAACACAATTTTGGAATAGAGGATCTCGTCCCGTTTTGTCCTTTAAGATATAAATAAGGATTTTTTGGTAATTTCATAGAAAAAACACTATCCAGCCTTCTTCTTCTTTTTTTTTTCCTTTTTCTTTCCCTAATTTCTTTTTCTTTTCCTCTGTTGCAAAAGCACATTGCAGCTTTCTTCTTCTTTTTTTTTTCTTTTTCCTTTTCTTTTCCTCAGCTGGTTTTGAATTAGTTGAAAAATAAGGAATTAGGAAAAAAAATTGGGAAAAAATAAGGTTCAAGAATTGAAAAAAATTTGGCAAATTAATTCATCGCCATCGTTGTTTCTTTCTCCAAATTGAGTTTATCACCGCAATGGCTGAAAAGAGGATATGGGGATAGAGTATTCAATTGCTTGATTTCGTTGCCGGAGCGGAAAACCAAGATGTACACCATCACTACAAACTCAATTTCACCGTCTTTTGCCGCCGTCTTCCATTTCACTTATGGTGGGTATAGGCTTGTTCCCCTTAACGAGAAGAACACGGAGATGGTTTCAATTTTGAGATTGGTTTAAGGATTAAAGAGAATTTGTTGTTGGAAAATTTGAAAACAAATGAGGTACTGTTTGTTGAAGTTTGAAGAAAGAAGAAGAAAAACTGAGTCGGTAATAACGTAAATACCCTCTTTAATCACATGTTGCATGCATGTAAGTCAAAAAACAGAATATTCTTCAAATATTCCATCGAAAATGGTAAAAATGGGTAAAAGCACACATTTTTGAATGGTTGGGGGGCAAAGTGTAAAAATGCAAAGAATAGGGAGCAAAGTGCTAAACACCCCATAGGTTGGGGGCAAAGTGTAATTTATTTTTTAATTTAATTAATGTAATTTATTTATTTATAGCTTTTATTTAACCATTGTGTTTTCGCACCACGATACTCAAATTCCTCCCTGGAGGAAGATTAAATTAAATGTAGGACATGGTGCAATTCAAATTCTATAATTTTGCTTTTATTTATATGATAAATAAATATTAAGCATATCAACTACTTTAAAAGAAAAGAATTACATATCCGTTTACATAATATAATTTACACAACTGAGATACCACCAAAAAAAAAAAAATTGTAGAAATAAATAACAAATAAATGTTTCAAATTAAATAGGACAACATTGAGAAAGTAAATTAACAATAATTTAGAGAAAACTAATGATAATAACAATATCATAAAAACAGTTAACAATTTATGAGATTGAGAGGAAAAATTAAAAAGTAAAATAGGTTTTTCGTTTCGATCATTGAATTACAATTATATTTTTCTTTTTAAATTACAATTATTACACTTGATAGTAGATACTTATTGAGCGTAAATAAAGAATTTTATATTTTAATTATTAGACACATACACGTCGCATATGTAACATACTTAGTATAAATAAAATAGTAGGTTGAAATTACATCTATCCCAAATAGCTCAGCTCCCAAGGATCGGGTTTTTATTTTTATTTTTAAACAGGAAGCGGGTATTGTGCAAGAGCGACTTTATTTTTTTGTTTCGCTTTTCTTTTCTTTTCTTTTTTTTTTATTGCGTTTCCTACTTTTTCTCTTTCCCCCGTTTTTCGGCCCTCTTTCCTGTTTTTGGTAAAGAAATATGTGCAAAATAAAATAAAAACCCTACACAGGAAAAGTGTTCCAGAATATTGCAATCTTTTCTTTCTCATGGGGGATCCTTACTGGAGATACGGCGCCGCCGCTGCCGCCGGTCCTCCGTCGTCATCCGACAGAGGTTCGTGTGCGCCTGAATTATATTACACTAACTTTGAACTTGTTGATTAGCTTAGACATCGGCAATTATTACGTATGAACATCCATGCATGAATTTCCGTAATTTTATGCAATGATGAAGAACTTTAACTGACCGAACGCGTAGTTCTTGTGACTTATATTGATCCAATTTTGTTGTGGAAGAGCGCTGCTGTGGTATATGTTGTGCGAATTTGGATTGCTCTGGGAAGTTTTATTAATGAATTGGGACAAATGAAAATAATGGATTACGAGGCATTAGTCTTAGGTTCCAAAAAAATTTGATGATTATGAGGTGGGTTTGGTAATTTGAATGCTCAGTTTATCTATGAAGAGGTATGGAAGATTAGGAGTGGATTGAATTACAAGAAAAATTTTCCCCTTCATTCAGTCCATTTAGAAAGGGTAATTCAAATAATTGGAGCCCTACAAAATCAGCACTTTTTGACAATGTACATTGTAGAATCTGTTATAACCTATTTCCAGTTGGTGAGAGTATAGAATAATTGGTCATTCTTTAAATGCTGCTAACAAACATTTACTGTCATATAAGTTGATTTTACTTACTATTTCTAAGTTTGTTAATGTGATCTGTCGCTGCCTTATGAAATTTGTTTTGCTTTTATATTCTTCTTCCCGTGGCTCGTTATACATCTAGAACTTGTAGTTATATAGTTGAACTCTAACAAGAAACTTACATACACCAAGCTTTCCAGGTTATTTATCGTCCGAAGCATCACTATTAAACAAGTATATTCCGAATAGCTCCACTGATTTACGGGCTGCTTCCTCAGACTTTCTACAAAAGGATGTGAGTATTTCCCTGCGTTAAGGCATCTGTTTTGGTTTTGATACATATAGTGAAGAAATGGTGGCATTTCTGTTTTCGTACTTAGATCTTACCATCACGCCCTGGGGCTTATGGCGTAGATGACATTGCTGGAATTCGTTCTGAACCTGGTGTTAGCGGATTGATTACTGGAGCTAGCTTTAAAGGCTATCCACCTTCTCTTGAGGACCCAAATTTGCCAGTCCGCCAGCGAGATCTTGCTCCAGGCACTAGCCCTGGCATCCCTGATGTGCCATATGAAAGGCCCAATTCCATGAGAAGGTCTGTTGGTCCACCTGTTCCAGCCGGAGACTCAAACATTCTGTTTGTTGATGGACTTCCAACTGATTGTACGAGAAGAGAAATAGGACGTATCCTTGCTATTTAGTAATGTATTTTCTTTTTTCTTTTCTTCTTCTTTTCTTTCTTTTCTTTTTAATTTTAAGTTCAACATTTTTCTCTTTACTTCTATCTGTGCCAAATGTTGGTACCTTTATCGTGCTTACAATGCTCTTAAAATGCACTTTGGTTGGGGGGGAGTCGATCTCCGGGCACTTCATCAGTGAATATTTTCTCAGTGTATTGCATATGTAGTTTGATTGTGGCAACATCTCAGTGAGAGTGTGAAACTTATCTAAAGAAGTCAAAATCTAATATAAGGAACTGATATTTCATACATGTGAATTTTAAAAGATCTTGTTCTCTGTGTACTTAGCATATGTTAAATCTCATTTTATTCCTTGATCTGCGGATAATAGATCTTTTTCGACCATTTATTGGGTTTAGGGAACTCAGAGTCGTTCACAAGGAGCCCAGACGTGTAAGTTCTCTCTCTCTCTCTCTTCCCCCTTTTGATATGCTCTCTCCTCTTCTGATATGTTCTATCAGGATGAGTCTATTTTATGCTACACCTGGCAACACACATCATGGTAACATTTACCTATTTTTGTGTTGACATAATTACTTGTGTTAACCACACATTGCTAAAAAATCGGGAACTGAAGTACAAATATATAGTTGCTAACTATATGGAACACATCACTAAGGGCAGCATTGAATTGTCCATGTACTGGATATGTGGTGCTGAATTCTGAAAGTCTTAGGCTGGAGACACCCATCTGTCCCATCTGCCTATTAATTATATTTGTAGCCTCTTTGGGTTAACTGTGGTGAAATGTGGGAAGAAGTTACCCATGAAAGAAGACAGATAAACAAGTATGGATGTGTCTTTGGTTCTGATAACTGGGAAAGCAAAGTTTTTATAATGTTTCTTTGATCGAAATATATCCTCTCAAACCAGTGTGGTGCTCTACTTTAAATTGACATCAATTCATCTATTTGCTTGTCTTATTGGTATTTTTCTTGTCTTCTGGGCAGCGTGGAGATAGGGCCATGGTGCTGTGCTTCGTGGAGTTCACTGATGCGAAGTGTGCTCTTACTGCTATGGAAGCCCTTCAAGGTTGGATCTTCATCTCCCAATTTATATAAATTAAAATACATAATAGCCCTTTCATGTTCTGCTATACATCCCTTGAATGGTTATTCAGGCTTTTAATTGTTCAAGGATTATCTATTGCATCCCTCTTACAAGTATTGGGG
>JACFYI010002305.1:369128-388030 GCA_014898755.1 Handroanthus guayacan
ACGTTAGTGATATCTCGTATTCTGTCGATCCTCCGAGGGCCTTTTCTCTGTTCTTCTCGGGGCCGAGGTGGAGTCTCGGGTTCTGCGAGAGGATTGGGAAAGGTCTCGAGGCTGGTGTTGTTCTGCATACTCTGCTACGGCCTTGGCGGTGGCCCTAGCGGAGGTGTCCTCAATTAAAGCGAGTAAGGCTTCTTGGGAGAGTTGGACCATGGGAACCTTTGGCCCCCGAGATCGCGGTTCGTCCGTAGGTGGGGGAACTGGAACGGCCAAAGGCTTGCTTTGGTCAGTTGGTGGGGGCAAGGAGAGCCCGTTTGTGGCCGCACCGCCCTGTAGGTCATCGACAGAGCGGGCGCCGGTGGCTCGAACTCTAGATCTGGTCTACATTCTCAGCATTCCGTGAGTCAGGACTTCCCACAGATGGCGCCAAAATGATGTGATCTCGAAATTACGCCAAGGGTCTACACGTAAACTCTACTTGGGTTTTTGACTCTTGAACGCAACAGATCCCGATCCCACGATTACAATCTTGTTTTTCTGTCGATATTCTCTTTCTCGGCTTTTTTCACTGTTCTTCAATGTCCCTTCTCTGCTGAATTCGAGTCCTATTTAAACCCTTTTGGACTAGGATTTTTCTTCTCTAGGGTTATTTAATGGGCCTTGAGGCCCAAATAGGTGTCTTTCTTCAAGTCAATTGTTGTCATAATTAGCCCTTATTTCCATAGTAGGTTAGCTCGCTGCTGATTTACTCTTTTGTCCCTACTAATTTACTCTTTTGTCTCTATTAAGTTTGCTTGGTATATCATTCAGGAAAATTTTATGTAGATTGGACATGAAAATATCAAATTTGTACATGATATAAACTCTACTATTGATGTACTCTAAATCTTATCGTTCTAAATTTTCACACTCAATTTTATAGTATTTAATCTTAAATAATTGAATTCGAATAATTATACATAATTATTCAAACCTACCATACAAATTGACTCCATTTGTGTTTTTGACTAATTATAAACTATGGTTCATTAGAAATCCATTATCAACTGATCGGTAGGATACATACAAAAAAATGATTGGATGAACGGAAAGAGTGATAAAAATAGCAAATATGAAGCAACTCAACATTCATTGCAAGATGGAGAAAGAACATATGACCAGGGAAACATGAAATTGTCCCTTCTTTTCTTCATTTTTCATTGAAACAACTAATGTAAGAAAAGTCGTGATCGTCGCGGCGGCAACGGTGGTGCTACACTAGTGGCAATACCACCATTGTGCCACCACTTTTGTGAAAAAATTATACACATAACCACATAATTATGAGGATATGGCACCCCAAATTTCACACGATGGCAATCCGGTGATTGTGGCCGTTGATCGGGACAAGCATAGCACGTCAGCCGTTAGATGGGCCATCGAACATCTTCTTGTGACCAATGCAACTCTCATTTTGGTCCATGTTAGGATCAGAAATTTGCATAAGCGTAGGTACCCTCTCTTTTTCTTTGTTCTATTCTTTCATTAATCTAATCCATGGAGTTTTATCTCAATCTATTGTTTCTTTGGCAAAATTGTAGATGGCCCAAGTGCTTCCGGGGCAAATGATGAATGCATTGAGGGCATTTTCTCACATTTTCGCACTTATTGTGCACGTAAAAGGGTAAGCGAAAAATTCGTTTTATATATATGTATATATATGCTGCAATGAAATACTAATTAAGTAGTTGAATCGAGATATTTTTTTTTTCCCCCTTGGTGGCAATATATAGGAATTAAGCCTCAATATGAAGAGAAATTAGGACAAACTACTAAGGGTGTCGGGTTTGGGTCTATTGATAATCCTTTGACAGTGAAGTCAGTTAAATTTATCAAGAAAAATGTAATAACAAAGGAGTATTACAACTAGAGAGAAAATTAAAGATTAGTTCTGTAAAATTTGAATTTCTTTCATCATACTTTTGGGTATAATCATTAGTATGTCGTCTTCTTTTTCTTCTTCTTCTTCATTTTTGGCTTCCAAAATTTTTGGCTATAACTAAAGATATCGAATCTCTGATCTTGAGTATCTTGCAGACAGTAATGCAAATTGTTGTCATAGAAGGCACCGATGTACACAACACACTTTTGGACTACATAAACAGCCACTATATCACCAATATAGTTCTTGGAGCCTCATCAAGGAGTCCCATTACAAGGTAATCGACTTATGTTGTCTCCATGTTCTCACTGCAAACGGTACTTGATTAACTTGACCAAAAGCATAAAATTATTTGAAACATCTTATAAATTCCCACAGAAGCTTATAAGATATTATATATCTTACTTTAAAAATAAATTGTTCAAGTATTTAAATAAAATCAAACTTGGATAGTAATGCCAATTTTGTGAATAATGTAGTTAAAACAAGAGCATATTTGAATCTTAAAATAAGTTAGGAACTCTTTCTTATTTTGCAAGCTACAAGCTCTTTTATACAAAAATTTACCAAATATTCCATAACATCTTATAAGCAACTTCTTTTAAAACTTATAAATTCATCCAAGTACCCTTTTAATCTAATATAATGGCGTTTGCAGGAAATTTTGGACTCACGATGTTCCAACGATGATAAACAAGGCAGCACCTGATTTTTGTAACGTGTACGTAATTGCCAAAGGAAAGACACAATCTGTACGGCCAGCAGCACGACATGCAGGCAGCTCGACTCCTCCTGGGCTCCCATCTCCTAGCCGATCCCCACGTCTCCCACAAAAATTTAATCATGCTGAACCCGAAGATGGATCAAGTTTTAGGTAAATCTTCAAGAAAAACTATTTTGTCACCTATTATCTGGTACTACGGTTTCAAGAATCATTGAATATTCATGAACAGGGCGAAGGGGGATAGGAGAACTCCAAGTTCTGAGATGATCAAACCTGAGATGATCCTAACTGATGGATCAGTGGACCATCACCATGAGATTACTAGTAGATTCTCTAAGAATTCATCAGACGATGGTCATGGCAATCCCTATAGGTGGTCTAAAAATTCACCCGTTGATTGGACTGATGTTTCTAGTAGAGATTCCAGATATTCATGCAGTACCTGCAACTCAATGTATACGGATTCATCAGAGTTTGAGATCAACTTTGGATCAATGGATACCAGTAAAGTTCAAGCTTTAGATAATGCCTTGGGAAAAACAGATGATTCTGATGGGAGTTCTTCGTCGTCTTCAGTAAGTATCAAGTACACTACAAGACAACGAAAGAAATTCGTAATAATAATAATCAAGTGCTGACAATGAAATTTATGAGTATATAATTATATAGAGTAAGTGACAAATATTTTTATTTTATTATGATAATAATAATTTTAACAAATTTAATAGTGATTTAAATTGTTAGTTTGACAATTAATGATGCACATACAGTAACAATCTACTGACATTGAAAATCTTGTTACAATGTCAATTTTTGTTGTCACTAATTATGAATATTGACAATTAATGACAAAATAAGAATAATTTTCATATTGTCACTTCCCAACTACTTCAGATGAAACTGGATGAAATATCTGGAATAGACCTAGTGCATCTGGCGGAAGAGGCAGCCCTAGAGCTTGTAGAGGTGGAGAAAGCAAAATGCAGGGCCGCCATCGAAGCAGCAAAAAAAGCGCAGAAAATAGCTGAAAGGGAAACACAGAGGAGAAAACAAGCAGAAATGAAAGCCAAACGAGAGACGAAAGAAAAGAATATAGCTCTTGATATCTTATCAAACAACGATGTTCGTTACAGAAAGTACACTATTGAAGAGATTGAAGCAGCCACAAATAAGTTCTCGAGGTCTATGAAGATTGGTGAGGGAGGCTATGGCCCTGTTTTTAAAGGAAAACTTGATCATACAAGAGTAGCCATCAAGGTTCTCAGACCTGATGCTGCACAAGGGAGAAAACAATTCCAACAAGAGGTAAAGATAGAATGTGAATATCAACAAAGAAGGTTGACTGCTAAAGCTCTTTCTACATTCCAAAATCCAAACTGTATAACATGTCTATTCTATTATATGAATGCATGCCAAATGTATTGCATTACAATCAAGTATTTTGATAAGAAAATGTTTTATACACTTGACATGTATACGACGAATAAAATCAGAAATGAAATAACAATTTAGATACAGAACCGCATGAATTCATGGAATGAAACAGAAGGCTAAATATGTACTGGAACAGTGAATCCTAACTGAATATTCTGCTACCATTCGAATTGTTGTGTACCTGCAGGTTGAAATCCTAAGCTTCATGAGACATCCAAACATGGTCCTCCTAATGGGCGCCTGTCCCGAATACGGCTGCTTGGTCTACGAATACATGGACAGCGGCAGCCTCGAAGACCGCCTCTTTCGCAAAGGCAACACTCCCCCAATCCCATGGCCCATCCGATTTAAAATCGCCGCCGATATAGCCACCGGACTCCACTTCCTCCACCAAGCCAAGCCGGAACCCTTGGTCCACCGCGATCTCAAGCCGGCCAACATTCTACTCGACCGCCATTACACCTGCAAGATCAGCGACGTCGGCTTGGCTCGATTGGTTCCACCCTCAGTCGCCGATAGTGTGACTCAATATCACATGACTTCCGCCGCCGGAACCTTTTGTTATATAGATCCAGAGTATCAGCAAACGGGTAAATTAGGGACTAAATCCGATATTTATTCATTGGGGGTTATGCTGCTGCAGATCATTACTGCTAGGCCGCCTATGGGGCTTACGCATCAGGTGGAGAAGGCGATTGAGAATGGGAGTTTGGGGGATTTGCTTGATCCTACGGTGCCAGATTGGCCAGTGGATGAGGCGCTTGGGTATGCGAAAATGGCGCTGAAATGTGCTGAGTTGAGGAAGAAAGATAGGCCGGATCTTGCTACTGTTATACTTCCGGAGCTGAATAGGTTGAAGGAACTTGGAATGAAACATGTTTCGAGCCATAAGATTCCTTCTCATAGATCCAGTCCTCGTGAAAGTTTCTCCTAGGTGATAATTTCCTCTTGTTTGATTTAATTTGACCACTTGTGTGGTACTTTCATCTTTTATCGCTGCATGATCACGTTTAGATTCGTCGGCAGCCGTTCATATTGATTGTCAACATTCACCTTGAAAGTTTTATTCAAAAAATAGTCTCAAACGGTTAAAGACGAGGGATAACTTATAAATTGTATCAAAACTCTTGACTCTTCTAATTTGATAGACACATTGAAAAATGGGAATTTTGAGACAGCTTATAAACGGATCTCCTTATTCACACTTGAGATGCATTTTCACACGAATACTCTCACTACTAGTATTAGTGGAATAATGTGTCGATGAAATTGAGTCTTTCATATTTAACAATGAGTTTGGACGGTCATACATAACTTTTTCCTTATGAGAAATTTTATCATAGTCTTGTAGATTATGATGGTGCTAGGATTGAGAGTGGCTCAAGTGTGTGAAAACCTTTGCAAAACAAAGGCGGCACTCGGTGAAGAGTATGGAGCACAAGAAAAGAGATGGAGATCTTCAATTGGGAGCAACACTTGAATGAAAATTATGCGCACAAAATGAATTGAAGAATTTGGCTTGTGCCAAAATAATCCGAAGAGGGTGAAGTTTCTTTTGTTGACTATAGGAAAATGTCCAAATTAGCGAGAGTAATTACTTTCAGTCTGAATTTTATATTTGCTTATTGTATATGTTAACTTGTTATTAATCTGGTATAGTTGAATCATTTGATAAAGAGAGAGTAGTATTTTATTATTACAATCATGTTTATGTTTTCTTCTTAGTATTGCTATTTTGTATATACATAGGATTTGGGGTCGTTGAACAGGTCGAATTTGATTATACTTAATGGGTGGTCCAAGTCGAGTGTGAGAGTGATTGGAATGCTATTCTAATCATGGTTCACTAGGGGAGGCCACAGCGAATAGGCTCTGAGAAAATAAATGTCATACTATAATAATCCGTTTCAAAATCGATGTAATGCATACTTTTCATTTGGAATAGATGGAGTAATGGATAGATGCACGATCTTGTAGTGTTGTCCACAGAAAGACTTTCTTGCAATTTCACATTTTCATCATATAGGTGATCCTATACGTGCCATTGTCAATCTTGGGCTAATATGATATTCTCTGTATCCTATTAAAAGACATGCAATTATCATAATCTGCAAAACAAATATAATCATATTTAGAGATTTTAGTAAGGAATGTGACAATGTGTACTTTATTCTCATAATGCTACATTGTCTTGGATATTCAAGAAAAAGAGCTCCCTCAATTAGAATCTGCAGTTGAAGATGAAATTCTTTACTTGGGATTAGAGAATAAAAAAGAGTGATTCCATAGTCTGCCAGCTTGAGAAAGGTACTATATGCAAAACATAAAGGATTAAGATTGGAACAACTTTGGCCCCTATGGTGCCCACAAAGATGGATTGTGTCAAGAGAAAAGCACAATAAAAAGTTGGAAATGGATTGTGTCTAGAGAAAAGCATATTCAAAAGTTGTTCCACACATTTAAGTCAAAAAGCTGGAAATATGTGTTCATGAGTATGTCTTTATGCAGACTTTTTCAACAAATTCACTGTTTACATTTTGACAAACATTGGTTTTTAGTCATCCCAAATTTCTATGTCTAAAACTTGCTTATGAAAAATGTAAATTGATCTTTTGTTTTCAAGAAATTTGCTTCAGTGATAAACATAAAACTCCAAATCTTGCATGAGGCAGAGGTTTCTCTAGTGAGAGGGGAAAGAGTAGTTCCATTTTCATTCCATCAATATTCATCACAGTATGATGTGGAGTAGTTCAATATATCTTATTTGGGTCGATTTATTTGTCAAGAAAAATCCAAGTTAGTATAAGAAGGTACACTAAACAAATATTAGTTGGTCTAAATTTGAATTAAGGAATGGTGGTTGTGTTCAACAAAAACCTTTTGACGCAGTTTAAAAAGATGGAAATGCTAATCAAGGGTTAAGCTTAAAGGATAAAAGAATTTCAAATACTTATTAGAGTATTTATAATACTTGACTAATATCATCCTATCTTGCCAAGTCTCAATGGGATATTGTGATCAAATCACATGTTTGGGATGGATGATGTATCGAACTAAAATCATACTAGTTTATTCTATGTTAAAAGATACGAATCTTGAAATGTTGTGAAAAGACAAGTATTTTGGAATGTTTGAGTTGAGCATTTGATGTTCAAAGCCAGGGCATTTTGGTCAAATTGCCCATTTCTGCATGCCACATTCCTTCAGTAAAAGCCCTTCTAGATCCTAGTTAGCATTGGTCTCTATAAATTCATACTACAATAGAAACCACAAAATTAATAATGAGCCGCAACAACAAAAACCCATATAGTCTTCATTCTCAACTTCTATTTTTCATGTAAACCTTTTAAAAACAAGCCAACCAAATGAAATCTCCAAAAATTCTTCTTGCACTCATGGCAAGAAAATGGAGTCTTTTTCTCCTCACAATCTTGTTCTCAACTTCAAAATCCGAAAGCCAAACTAACAACCCACAAGCGGGTTTACTATGCATTAGTGACTGCGAAACATGCCCCGTCATATGCTCTCCTCCGCCATCATCCTCATCGCCGGCTACTCCAAGGTCACCTCTTCCACCACCACCATCCCCGCTGCCACTTCTACTGCCACCGCCGCCAGTGCACCACCACTCGCCGCCACAACCATACTACTTTGCTTCTCCCCCGCCCACTTCACCACCAGCTCATCCGCCTCCTTCACCACGATCAGGGGGTAGTGGTGTCGCCACCCCTCCACCTCCATCTCCACCACAGTCGATTATACCATGGAGCGGGGCGTTTCCCACACCTCCTTCAGTTTATGGATACAATCCAGGCAACATGGGGCAGCGGAATTTCTCTTATCCTTACTATTATTTCTACGCTTCTGAAGCTTCTTGTTATCTTCCTTTTCATCAGGCTGCCATTCTTTTGGTGGTGTTCATTTTTTTTCAAGTTCTGTTCTAATTAATATTGTAGGTGAAATTCATATTATTGTATAGTGTACACAGCTAATTTCTTTCTTTCTTTTTTTTTTTGTTTGGATTTTTCAGTTTTCTGGTCTCACTAATTACATCGAACTCCATATGTAAGATTTACACTAGAAGTGTGTTAAAATATTAATTGAATTTTTATTTTTATTCTTATTTTTATTGGGATAGAGCTTTGGCCATTCCTTCAAGGGGAGATTAACGCCGCTCATCAAGGCCATTCGGCAAAATATTAATGGAAATTGTTTATGAAGTATTAGAACTTGTTAATTTGGAGTTTTGAGAAAAATTACACCACACATTGCCATAGGGACAAATTGAAAACCACATCAAAACTAACCAAAAAAAACATGCTTAATGCATTAAGAAATTAACCTGCTATTTTGATTCATGTTATCATATCATGTGAAGGAGTCTTCATCTTGGTCCCAGTGATAAGATAGAGGTTGGTTTGAATCTTGTTAGTAGAATAACAATTATGTATTATAATTTGTACTTTATAAGTTTGAATATTAAATTAATAATATGTTGAATTGTATTCCATATATGCTCGTTGTAAATAAAAATATTTTATTTTTACGCTTTCCTCATTATATGTATATACACGTATATGTATACATAAAAACTACATAATAATATATCACGAGCTTAATGCAGAATATAGAATGACATAACTTTATAAGCAATGCGTCATAGTGACAATAGCAAAATGAAATTGTTTTTCAAATATTAGCTTTTTTATCTATTATACATTGAAAAATGAACATTTTTTTCGCTTATTTTCGCCATATATTTCAATATCAAGATTGTGCACAATTCTATTTACTTTAAAGAACTTTCAATCCAATTTTACGCAAAATTAGTTAAAATTAGTTAACAAGGTCTTTTGCGTAATGAAGTTAATTAGATATCGACCGCAAAACATAAGGTGTTAAAATACAATATCAGAAACCTCAGGTGACGAAATATGGCTTTATTTTTAAATTATAAATGTGCCATTATAATTTAAAAATTATCATTTTGACCCAAAAGGGAAATCTCATTTTAGTTAAAGGTACCCGCCGCACTGCACGCTCTAACGGAGGTCGATCCAACTCCGGGCTATTAGAAATGACGGCAATGGCGTCTCCGGAAGCTCCGGCAAGTGACGATGTGACGGCGATGTCGAACTTATACCACTCGCTTCGGCCGCGCAGCAGCCCTATGTCTTCGAACTTCTATCGTTCACTCTCGATCGCCTCCACAAGGTATTCTAAAACTCTCGGATTGCTTAATCACGCTTCTAGGCTTTTGAATTAGAAATACCTTTTGTGTTTGATTTGTTTACGGAGCCCGAATTGTTGACAGTAGATGCGGAGAGAATTTGGCGGCGGACGCATGAGGTGGCGGCGGGACCGTGCTTTCATCGCAGCAGCAGATGCGTTGATGGAGATTCGAGAGGAGGTTACTTCTATTGATAAGCGTATCGAGTTTCTGGTATTTCCGTTTGATTACTTTGTTTTCAGATTTCTATTTATTTGAGTTGATGTATAATTAAGCTGGCATTGTGGGGGTAATGATGTCTGTGAATTAGGTATTCATTGATACTAAGTTTCTTTAAGCTTCTATAGTGAGAATAATGGTAATGACAGTTAAAAAGAGATGATATGAAAACCTGAATTGTGGATTTGTAGGTAGATTTAGCTCTGTTATGAATCAAAAGAATAATTGGAGATTATCAGGTTGCTTTCCCTTTTGCAGATAGCTGAAATTCCAAAGCTAACATTTGGCTGCACTGAATTCATTGATTCGGCAGAAAAGATTTTGGAGAAATGGAAGATGAATCAAACAATACTGGCAAACCATAGTACTTTGCTTGATTTGCTTGAAATTCCTCAGCTCGTGGACATGTATACCCACGACACCAAGATTATTTACTGGCTTATAATTGTCTCTGATATTCTTGATGCTGCCTGTTAACTACAGCTTTCTTGTTCTCAAAGCATAACTAGATCTGATGTTGATACAGATGTGTAAGGAATGGAAACTATGATGAAGCTCTTGACTTGGAAGCATTTATTGCAAAACTTACTACGATGCACCCAAAGTGAGTTTCTTCAGTTAGCAGCAAACAATTTGTTTCATGTGTCAACTTGATTGAAGAATTTATTGAGGCACTATTTTCCTTTTTTCTCCTTCCAAAAGAATTCCTCTGATTCAGGCTCTAGCTGCTGAAGTTCAACAGACCACTCATTCTCTTCTTTCGCAGCTTCGCCAGGAACTTAGATCTAACATTCAGGTACTCTTATCTTATTCTAAATTAAGCATGCTCACTAAACACAAATATAATTCAACTAGATTCTGGCCCTAATGCGAGTTAACTACAACTTTTCTTGCGGCTGCCAGAAAGCCTCTGCATCATTGGGTATTTACGTCAAATAGGAGTTTTCAGTGAGTGTGAAATGCATCTACAGGTAGCATGATGCGGTTATTGAGTTGACATTATCTTAGCATTCATCATCTCTGTTGAATGTATCTCATCACATCTCTAACATATTAGTTTCTGATCAAGGATCCTTCTTTGCTGTGCAGTTTTTAAGATGTCGTGAAGCCTGGATTACTGGAATACTTGATGATTTAGACCAGAGAAATCCTTATGAATATTTAAAAGGGATGGTAAATTGTCAGAGAATGCATCTTTTTGATGTTGTTAACCAGTACTGAGCCATATTCGCGGATGACACATCAGGGAGTCAAGAAAATCATGACGGTGGCCTTCTCTTTGACTGGGCCATGCATCAGATTACCTTGCACCTGAAGACTCTTAAAGGCATGCTTCCCGAGATAAGTGAAGGTAAATCTTTGTCATATATTTTGGATCAATGCGTGGTGAGGATTAGTCATTATTCTTTTCAAATATCCTGTTCACTACTCAGAACAAGATTCCAATTGAAAAAATGCATGATGATTGCTTCTCGTGTTGTTCAATAGCTTTTGTATGACTAATGATTTGTAAGACTAACAATTCTTTTTTCAACTTGTGGTTTGTAGTATTCTGCTATGGGCCTTGGTTGGGTTGGTTTGGATTTCAGAGGACTGCTTCCCCTACTTTTTGAAGAGTAAATATACACTTTAGCCTTTTTTAGCCTTTTACATGCTTTGGCATTTGGAAAGCTCTCATGTAGATGTTGTCATGTATTCAACAGGGCATTGCTTAATTTGTTTTCAAAGAATATTATTACAGCTGTAGAAAATTTTCAGGTATAATCTTCTTTAACTAATAATCTCATGCATCAGATTGTTGGATTGTTTCGGTCTTTTCAGTGCAAACAATATATTGTTATTTGCTGAACACTTATGAGAATTTTTCTTAACTGATCCTGTCAGCCTTGGATTCTCATCGTGGGGTCCCATTGCCGGCAGTCAGCTTCCCTGCCAATAATTTGGGTGAAGAAATTCTTGATGATGTTACCTCTCCTTCAAATCTTATGGAGCATCCACCTCTTGATGTTTTTATAAATGGTAAATTTGAAAGTTTGTTTCACTTTTTTCGATTTTAGAGCAGCTTCGTCCTTGCTCAATTTAGCAAAAAGGGATACTAATTTCGTCTTTGTTTACTTTCCCTCATTGGCAATTGTATCTGCAGCAGTGAAGGAACTACGTCCTTGTGCTCCATTAAGTATGAAAATGTGCTCGCACAGGAATTAGTTAAAGGCATGCAGGCAGTTTCTGATTCTCTGCTGAGATAAAATACAACCAGGATGCTCAAAGATAACGAGTCTGCACTTTTCATTAAACTGTGTCAAGCATTCATTGAGGTGAACTTCTTTACAAAATCATTCATTTTTAGCTCCAATTTTTCGCCCTCTTCTTCAATTAACAATTTGCACCTTGTTAATTCCATTCAGGTTGCTTTTCCACATTGTGCTACATGCTTTGGTCGTTATTAACCTGGTGGAGCAGCATTAATCTCTGATGCCAAGAACTTATTTGATGGAATTGGATGCCTATTAGCATCCTCACCCTCAAGACCTGTACACAATGCAGAGGACAATAATATATCAGAGAACGGTATTCTGCCTACTGTGGAAAATGGGGTCCTTCATATATAACATCGAACGAAGTAAAAGTGATCCTAGTCCACAGAAGGAGAAGCCAGCAATAGATGAAGATGTTCATGGATCACCAGTATTATGAAATGATCCTCGTATACGGTCTCCATTCTTGTTCAGTTATTGTAATTATAGCAGCGGGTAACACTTACCTTTAGTTCTTCGGCCGTCAATTCAATATCAGATCTGAGAGGGGTATCCATCAAGATTGGACACTTTTAGTCCCTAGTGAGTAGAAGCAGTTTGATATTCTTTTTGTACTTAGGTTTTTGGACATTATATTAAAATAGAGGTGATAACACTATGGTCATTATTTAAAATAATAATAATAATAATAATAATAATAATTGATAACCGTACCCTTTATATAGTGATATTTGTATAGAAATCTGATTGTATTATTATTGATTGTTTTTTAGTCTAGCTGTAGTTAAGTACAACTTGCTTTTCTATTTTTGTTCCTCTCATTCTTCACATAGAAATTTCTCCCCGAAGGGGTTCACCTCAGTTACTTAACAACAATTAATTTGAAAACTAGGATTTGAAAAATTAGTGTTATTGCTCGGTACGTGGATTGTTTATCTTATGTGGTTATTTATTTATTTATTTATTTTTCCCCCCTTTTCTTTATATGCTTTATTATACAAAACGATCGAAAATATGAGAAGTTTTGACGTTCTAAAAAATGAGGTGTTTTACATTGATCAAATACCGTTTTTAATTCATAAAGAAATAGAAAAACTAAAACATGATGCCAAAAATTGATGCATTTTTTTGTTTTTTTTATGAGAGAAACATTCATGCATTATTCTTACTATACAAATAATATTCCTTATTACGAAGACTTCGGCACATGAGTCACTACTCTCGCATGAGTTTCGTATATTTAAGACTGCACATTAATTACTTTTCTTATTATTTTGGTTTATTTAGAAAAAAAAAAAAAAGAAAAGAAGAAGAAGAAGAAGAAGATGATGAAGAATAAGATGACGATCAACACAATAACTTATCCAACATGATCATGACATCACATTAAGTGGGTATTTGGTAAATTTTCGAAAAAGATCTTATAAGCTCCATAACATGTTAAGGTCTTATAAATTATTTTACAAAAAAAAAAAAAGAAATTCTCAATTTATTTTTAAAATCTTAATACATTTTTTCAATATTAACCATTTTAAGTAGTAATTATTAATATCTTACGAGTTCTAATGTCTTATTTTATCATGCATTTTAACAACTTGTCTAATAAAATAAGATCGACGTGATATTTTATAAGCTCCAAAAATATTTTATAAAATTTAAGAGCCTGTGAATTATTTTAAATAAGCTTAGCTGAACACCCTCCAATTAATGCATCCAAAAATATCGTAATGGCTTTGTCTAATAACAAGATATACATATATATATATATATGAAAACCTTCTCTCTGCTCCCCCCAGTAGCACTGGTTTCAATTCTTTCAGATTCCATCTAAAACTACAAATATACATATACATACATATATATGTTTGGAAACAGGGGTTGCTTCAATTTTACCTCTTTCTTGATATTAACCAAAATAAATCGAACAATTGTTGACCATTTTTACATCTATCTGCAAACTTTAATCCAAAGATCCATATACAATTGTTTTTACTCTCATCAATCAAGGATTATTTTAGCATAGTTAGGGTTACATGTATATATATAGTAGCATGATAACACGAGTACATAGAGTAGATATTAGGCCACTGTCATACAGTAGACATTAGGCCACAGTTTTCACAGTTGGAGTTAGTTAATATTGAGGTTGACATATATATGTTTCTGAATGAGATCCATCTTATTGCAGCAAGTGAAAGTACTAATCAAGAATGTACGAAACTGAGCAAATAATTATACAGAAACAGTTGTATTTATGTGGATTACATCATTTCACTTTCTTACACATTGTCGCATCATTTAAGGGATCATTAATAAATATAATCTGAAAACACACACATAACACATCTGTGTGTGTGTTTAGATTCTATGCCCTAATCATGTATAGCAGAAGAATCAAGGATGATACTTGGAGGGACGGGATCCCCTATTTCAAGCGGTGTTTCATCTCCTATTCCGTGCCCTTAAATACATGACACGTGTACTACATTTATTACTAAATACTTTTATAAGGAAATATTTAATGCACGTGGTATGTATTTAAGGACACGGAATAGGAGATGAAACATCATTTGGAATAGGGGATCTCGTCCCATACTTGGAACCCTAAAGTAATAAATATGAAAAAATAGAAATCACTTGTAGCTTTCCCTTCCCAATTGTCTTCACAATTGATGGGTTCCTTGCAAATTTGTTCTTCAAACAAGATTTGTCCTACTTTTGGAGCTAGCTTCAATAACTGGTAGCATCAGGTGAAGATAAGAGGTAAATAATAAGTTAAAATATTAGACAAAGACATAATTCCTGATCATAATACATATGCCTGAATATATAATTTTTGATCATGTACATATATCCATGAAAGCCACAAACCAAGAAAATATTCAAATAATGGAAAATTGTAAACTGTAGAAAAATAAATCGAATTACTTTCATACTTGATTCAAGATTGATCATTTAAATCTCACTTAACTTGGCTTTACGTTTTTCTCTTTATATCATTTCGAGTTCTAGTCAATTATTTGAAGAAAACAACAAAATATGTGCAAAGAGATCAAACTGCAAGCTCAAGCTCGGCAACAAGCAATTAAAGTTGTTCAAACTCACAATTGAATCAATAATCAAATCAAACACGACATAATTTTCAAAATTCGATAAGAATTTAAACAAACTTACTTAAACAATAAAATTGATTCAATTCATTTATAGGAGAGAGAGAGAGAGAGAGAGAGTGGCAAAACTATGCTGCATAGTAATATAAAAACGTTAGCAAAATGAAAATGACTAACATTTAATGACTTAATTTATAATTTTGAAACAGAAAGCAGAAAACTTCTTGGAATAAATCAGCTCAAAAATTCACTAAATGAAACACAAAAAGAAAAAAAGGCAATTTGTTTCTATTTTTAGGGGTTGGGGACTGTTAAAACAGAGAAGATTATTACAGTAGAAAATAGGAACCTTCAACCAAATTAAATTAGAACAACAAAAATATATAGTGATCACAGCCCTAATGCACATGCAGTTAGATCTAGGAAATCTCAACAGGCCCCCATTACAGAAACAGAATCATAACTCTCCCATTACAAAAACTAAGTCAATGTTTTCTGCTACACAACAAAAATGGATAGCATTTGCTGTCTGACTCTGACAGTTTATGTCGCTAGAGCCACTGGAAGTGCTCATTAATTCCTTGTATACAACCACAAATCCCATATTGGTATTGCCAACAAAAATAGAAAGTCAATTTGAAGCATTTTGCATCAATTAACTCCTCAATTAATACAATTACTCATATATAATTGAGGGACATTCTCAAGACCCAAATTAAATTAAATTTTCTGGGATTTTTATAAACCCTAAGACTTTGATTTTGTCCTCCAATAGGCAATCTGATCCCAACAAAACAAAAAAGGGTTTCTTACCAATAGAATTGTTTGTAATCCCGCAGAAAGCCAATGATAGCAAAAATTCTAGGAAACATGGATAGACATAAAACATCATTATCATATGAAGCTACAGGAAGAATAAAACAGAAAAGGGATTCACAAAAACATCATTTCTTTAACAAAATTAAATAAAATTGTGTATGTGCAGAGAGAGAGAGAGAGTGCGGGGTGACAGACAGAGAGTGAGCACACATAGCTTCAAGCATGTAGAATTAATTTATTCATGCGAGAAAACACCATGTGTGCTCACTCTCTTCTGTCACCTCCCTTACCCCTAATATTAATCCAACAACAATTTACTTCAATTCCCAAATCATCAATGGAACATACACACACACACACATCTAGTGTGTGTTTGTATTTATGTAATATAACCTAAAGAAAGAAAGAAAGAAAGAGAAAGAAAAGGTGGTTTAATTCTGCGGCAGAGGCGGAACCCTAAAATTTGGAAACAGAAAAATAGTGGGATATGATTGACTTAATTATAGTGGGAACTGTTCCATTAGAAAAATGGAACAGTACAGCTTTTGATTTGATGCGTGTAGATGAAATGGTAGGGATTGTCCCTTTATATAGGAAGAAAATGAAAGAAGAAGATGAGAAGTATAACGGTGGAATAATTAATTAATTTATTTGTGGGTTTATCTTTTTATGGGCCTCTCTGACTTCTCCCCATTATTTTATTTTCAACTCCCAAGATATTAACACACAGACTTACAAAAGTATGTGTTATCTTCTTGTGATGATGAACGTCATCGTCATTAATCCCTTCCCCAACAAGATTCATATTTTATTATAAAAAGAGTAAATTCCAGTGCGCCTATTGATGCATCTTGCACAAAATGTTCCTGAAAAATATTTTGGGAAATGAGATGTATATTAATTTGGTTTTATACTTATTGGGAGATATTTTTATGTTGTATGTGTTATTTCATGTGATTCTAATGTAGTATGTGTGTTATATTAAATGATTATCTTAACATGTGTTACGATTGTATTAAGATCATGAAGCCATGTATTTTGTACGGAGATAGTATGATTATTAAAAGATGTGAGCATACATATATCTTATAGTAATATGCACAATGAACTTATAATCTTTCACTAGAAAAAAATTGTGAAAAACAGAATTTCATCATAAAAAACATATTTTTCATGATTTGTCATGAAATACTAATAAAATTAAGGAAAAGCAAAACGTATATGAATAATGATATTAGTGATGAATTTATTATAAATTATATATATATACCAATGCTTCGATTGATGATTGAAGTTCTATTACAAAAATTAGTTTTGAAACCAACATTAATTTAATCACAAAATAAATTAGTAACAAAGCATATGTTAATGATCACTTTTTAGCGGAACAAAATTTGTCATAGAATCATGATAGCCATGAATTTTATTAAATATATATTTGTCCATTAGTAAATGATGTGCTATTTGGTAGCCCTAAAACGTGTATATATATATAATAATATCTTGTGATGACACCCAAATGCGTTGCCTGATATGAAAGGTTTAACCGCTTCAAAATATTGTCCCGTCAATATTCAGAGTGAAAGATTTTTGTTCTAAAGAGACTTCTTGAACGGTGAGAGAGGGAGAATGTCTTATGAATTATCCTAATAAGCTCTATAAATTTGCGATATATACCTGATATCATCATAAATCATCAGTCACTTAGTCGGGAGGGTTGGGAAAAAGTGAATGGACACCTCTCCCCATTGAGGATGCCATAATAATTTTTGGACCAAATTTCAGACACAACTAGCATTAATTTTTTGAAATATTGGAAAGGATAAAATATATTTTAGTTAAATGTATTCCCATGAAAAGACGAAACATAGCTTCAATCTCTTACTAGCCAATAGGCATTATCTCTTTCACTTTTTCCTGAAATTATTGTTATCCCCAGATAAGTCTTATAATTGTCTGTATATATATGGTCAACTCACTTTTTTTATTTCATTTTTATTTTATTTTATTTTTTTTCCTCCTTTTTTGAGCGTAAGATGATGATATGTTGGATGAAAGCAATGGCACATCTCACTCAACGTACAGTGATTCAAAAGGATCCACTTTGTATGATATATGGACTCATCAGATTTTTCCTATGGTGCATTACACCTTTTAACAGTTTTTATGAATTTATTTGAAGTCTGCTATGAATTTGAAACAGTAATCAAATGATTAATTATTTGGGTTCGACCGATATTTGACACAATTAACATTTGTAAACAAATTTAAAATGACTAATGTGATGTTCAACATATTTAATTTGACTTGATTCATATTCATGCAACCTCATTAATTAGATATATATATATACACACACACACTATATTATTCTCTTTTGGTTATATATATGTGTTTGAATTATTATCAACTATAGTATAATTGTGTAGAGTAAAGTTGATCTATATATATCACTGATTTAACAAAACATATCCTTATTCGAGTAAATTATGCACTCAATTGTAGCATAACTTAGCAATTTTAGGAAAATGTGAAGGGTTTTTGAAGATGAATTACTATGGTATTGGTCAAAAGAGATAAGAATAAGATTTTGTGTCATGTCGACTCACAATCTTATCCTAATATAATTATCTATTGATTTAATTTGGGGTTTGTTTGACCCTTTAAATTCATGTGGTTCTATTTATAAATCTCCACACATGTGATTTCCATTCTTCCATATATATCTCTTAATTGAGAAATATAAACACACATCTCGACTACACTTATTATTCTGGGTTCAGATGTCTCTTTAAACTCGTTTTTAATTTGAACTAGAAGCTTAGAAGAATCATTGGTGAAACTAATGTGATCGGTTTATTGTGTATTTCATCTGGATTTTAGATCAAGATACATCTAATTATTTGTATAGGGATCAAGTGACATGATTTCTTTCAGTGCACGTTTAGGTTCTTCTATTATAATACATATTTTATTTCTTATTTTATTGCACGGGTGCTTATAATCACATATATTAATATTTTTCTCTAAAAACACAGGCTTAACATGCATCCATTTTAATAAAACAAGAAACTAAATACGATCAGAAATACCTGGCTCTGGTCGTTTAACACAGTAAGGATAAATCTATACTAGGTAAACTCCTAAATTGATGAAAAATAAGATTCATTGGCAATATAATTAAGGGCAAACA